>PPHU02000010.1:252078-430271 GCA_003705185.2 Ambrosiozyma ambrosiae
GAAAGAATTTGATAGATTATTGTTCTTAGCTAGAGGTGGTAGAACCGTTTACTTTGGAGATTTAGGTGACAATTGTCAAACTATGATTGATTACTTTGAAAGACAAGGAGCTCATAAATGTCCTCCAGAAGCTAATCCTGCAGAATGGATGTTAGAAGTTATTGGAGCTGCTCCTGGTTCACATGCTAACAGAGATTATCATGAAGCTTGGTTAGAATCTCCAGAGAGAAAAGCAATTAAGGATGAATTACAAGAGATGGAAACTAAACTAGTTAAGTTACCAAAAGATGATTCAGCTGAATCTCAGAAAGAGTTTGCTTCCAACTTTTTAATTCAATATTTTGTTGTGACCAAGAGAGTTTTTGACCAATATTGGAGAACTCCTTCTTACATCTGGTCTAAGATTCTTTTAACTATTTTAGCTTCATTATTTAATGGTTTCTCGTTTTACAATGCTGGTACATCTTTGCAAGGTTTACAAAATCAAATGTTATCTATGTTTATGTATTCTATTTTAGCTTTAACATATGTGGATCAAATGTTGCCACATTACCTTTATCAGAGATCAATTTATGAAGTTAGAGAAAGACCGTCAAAAACTTTTAGTTGGAAAATCTTCTTAGCTGCTCAAGTCACCGCTGAGATTCCTTGGAACATCCTTTGTGGTACTATAGGTTACTTTTGTTGGTATTACCCTGTTGGTCTATACAATAATGCTTCACTTCATGGTGAAACAGCAGAAAGAGGTGCATTAACCTGGTTATTGCTCGTTGGTTTCTTTATGTATGCTTCATCCTTAGGTCAAGCATGTATAGCAGGTTTAGAGCTAGAGGAGAATGGTGCTAATTTATCTTCATTATTATTCACAATGTCTTTGAATTTCTGTGGTGTTTTGTATTATCCTACTGGTTTCTGGTCTTTCATGTATAGGGTGTCCCCACTTACTTATTGGATTAGCTCCATGTTAGCCGCTGGTGTTGGTAATGCTAATGTTGTATGTTCAGAAAAGGAATTTGTTTCTTTTCCACCTCTAGATGGACAAAATTGTGGTGAATACATGTCTCCTTATATTAGTAAAGTTGGAGGGTATTTGAAAGATGCAACTGCTACTGATATTTGTCACTTCTGTAGTTTAAGTGAAACCAATGTTTATTTAAATTCTGTTCATGTTAACTATGATAAAAGATGGAGAAACTGGGGTATCTTCATTTCTTACATAGGTATCAATTTCCTTTTCATAGTTACATTGTATTGGTTAGCTAGAGTCCCAAAGAAGTCCAATAGGGTGAAAGATGAATCAACGTTAAAATCTAAAAAATTAACCAATGTTGATGAACGTGCTGAGGAAAAATAAATACAAGTTTTTTTTTTGCTTTTTTGTTCCAAGTTTTTATTTGTTTTTTCTTGCGGGGTTTGTGTTTTTTAGGCTTATGCTTTAACTTTTTGAACCACTCGTTGTCCATACATTATCTGTTTTGTTCTTGCACCCTGAACTTTTGTGATATCATCAAAAATCTTTTAGGTTTAATTTCACTACTTTTTTAACGTTATATGTATATAGTTATATGGTACTTTTTTCTTTAATTTGCTTTTCAAGATTTGAAAGATTTCCCTTGTTTACACTTTATACACTATCATTGTTCATTTTAAATCATTTTAAACTTAGCGCTTTGCAAGGTGTATTTTCATTTATTGACGTATCAATACCACAATTAAGATTACATAATTAAACGGTCGAAAACCAAAAATTCTAACTATAATATTAACCTTATAAGAGAAAGTAAAACTAATTGTTGTTGAAGGAAGAACTTATCTCGGATTCCAAATTCCTTCTCTTTGTAGAAGTATTATCACTATCAAAGTTAGTCTCATCAGTGGTAAACTGTCTTTTCAAAGGATAACCACTATTAAGAGGAGAACTTTTGAGGGTTATGATAGCTCCATTATCATTAGATACTTCTGAGGAAAGAGGAAAAGGTTTCACTAAATCCATTGAAATTGAATTAGCAGGAATAACTAAAAATGAATTCATATCGTAATACAAATCATTCAATCTCATCTTCAACTCGTTGATTTGATCATCATTAAAATTGTTTCTATAAGTCATAAACACCCAATATATCTCTAAATTTGCCAAATACCCAATTAGATTGGGTATATGTTTTTTTATAGGCTCAGGGTTGTTGCTGTTATTCTTGTTAGGTGATGTAGAAGTAGCTAATGATGTTGATGTGATTGATCCTGGATACAATTTTAAAGATTGCTTGAATGAATGATTGAAAAATTGGATTTTACGATTCAAGTTATCTAGTTCTGAAATTGTTGAGTCACTTTTGTACGTCTTTCCCATAACATAATACAATATAGAGGCTAGTAATGGTGCTATATGCTTTGACTTAATTAGATGATCCATATCAACGTTGAAATCATAAGGTGATGTTAGTTCGTTAATCGAGACGTTTAGATATTGTAATATTGACAGTGTAGAGTTCAACAATGGATCGTCGGTTATTTGTAAATGCGATAATTCGTCATTTAATATATTATCCTTTAATTTCAATGCATTTGATAAATCATGCATTGTTTTAGCATACTCTATTCCATTTCCTTGCTTTTCATAATCCGCTAGCTTTAATTTCAAATTTTTCAAGTCTTGGATCGTTAAAATTAATAAGTTAATTGAACTTAACACATATATCTGTGATTCCATCATTTTTGGTTCAAATAAAGAACCACCAATTCCAGATATAGATTGCGTGAAAGTGATTGAAATTGTGTCATTAAAAAATTGATTTAATGATAATTCACTTTCAACATTTGAATATAACTTTCTAATTTTCATATAATGATATTTAGCTTTTTCAAAATTACCATTTTTTTGATACCTTAATGCTAATGTATAATACACTTTTGCTAATAATCTATGATAAATAACTAACTCTTGTGATGAGTAAGAACCCGAATCATACTTCTTAATAAATTCATCCAAATATTTATATTTCAAAATAACAAGATTATCATTAAAGTTATTATTCTGCAAATCAGCCAATAGTTCATAAAAATTAATGAAGATATGAAAGTAATTACAGGTCAAAGTTTTCAATTCAAATTCAAATAAAGTAAATAAAGAATCATTAGTAGTTGTGATTTCATCTAAATATCTATGACAATGTTTAAATAACTTGTCTGTTCTGTTTTTACCATCCCAGGATTTGATAACATACGAAACACCAGAATACATGTACGATAACATTGAGAACTCCTTAAAATTTAACCAATTTATCTCAATGGGAAAGAAATCATTATTATTAGTTGAAGCTAATTTTAATGGAATGAAAATTATGAATTTGAAATCATATTGCCATGTGTGATTGGATACCATCCTTATATCATGAATTAATTGAGAAACTTGGGATATTTTTTGTTTAGTGGAGTTGAAATCATCTTCTTGAATTGAAATAAGTAAATCAAATAATGCAGTTATAGCTTTAAACTGTACTGGCAATAAATCGTGATGTTTTTTGAAGGAGGATTGTGAATTTTTTAATCTTTGATATCTTGATTTAATTAGATTGATTGGTTTGTATTTAAATAATAGTTGTTGAATTTCATAAATTGCAATTAATTGGAATAAAGCAAAATTGTTTGGGTTTAAAAAACTATACAGCTGATCAGATAATAAGCGTAATGTTGAAAAGCACTGTTCAGTTGAAAAAGTCATTCCAAAATATTGATACTTCAGAAATTTCAATAATATAGTACATTCAGGTGATTTATAGTTATCATCTTCATATTCTTTAATTATCGAATTTAGATAGACCAAAGTGGATTTTTTATTAGTGTTTGAATCTATCTTATATTGAATTTGAAAGTTAAGTATTTGTAACTTGAATTTCAAATTGGATAATCTATTAGTGCCTAATCTCGCCACTAATTGTAAACCTTTCGTACAGTATTCAGAAGCAAGATCATAACTGACAGTTTCACTTAGTAAAGTCTGGGCCACTTTCAAGTTAATCAGTATTTCCAGCTCAGCATCCAATGTTTTCCTATATCTTTCAAGTACTATCATCATGCAGTTGAGTGAGGATTTAATTAATTTATTATAGATTTCTGTATAGGTTTCAGATTTGGCGTCTCTGGGAGTCAATTTATGAGCTAAATTCAGAAAATTGTCAGCTGAATTGAGAATAGATTGTCGTATCTGAGCATCCAATTGTCTTTGTATTCCTGTAATGTCCATTGTTGGTATTATTTTTGATGAAATGGGCAAGATAGTATCCAACTTTTAATCATATTCTAGCTAATTCACCAAATCTTGATAATATCTAGCGTATCACATCCGTGCACCAAATTTATTGATACACAGCCTGAATTATTTGATAATCAGCAAACTTTGCAAAAATTCTGTAATTTCGGAACAGTATAAAAGGGGTAGCGTTTCCCCTTTTTTTGTTTTTATATCACAGGCCCCTCGCGATAGCTCGCACACGACCCTCATACACCAGTTCATCACTTTCTACAAACAAAGCCACAACTGGAAGGACTCATTCATTTGAACGTCTTTTCCCAATTTGATTTACTTATAATTGACCTCCTCCAAATAAGAAATCATTCCCAAGCTTCTTCTCTATAGATTATATTTATTCTACTCCTCTCTTCAGCTCTCCTCGCACGCTCTCATTTTACTTGTACACTAGTTAATATCATTCATCAGTAATAAAAATAATATGGATTCATTGAAGTTACCCACCACAGCAGCCCAGGCGAAAGCCTTTGTAGCGAAGGGTTCATTGGGATATCCTATGAATCAAAATGATATGCAGATTAAAGAAGAGCACCCTCAATTACCAACTACAGCCACAACAACAAATAGTAACATACCTGACGCCAATAAATTCAACTTGCCTACGTCGTTTCCTTCATCTAATTCTGTCAATGTTTCCCAAGCAAATGCACCTGTACCAAGTTTGCCATATATTGAAAATCAGGTTAATAAGACACTGGAAGAAGAAGATGATGCAGAAGCGGCTTCAGGTATAGTTCCAACACTACAAAATATAGTTGCAACGGTGAACTTAGACTGTCGTTTAGAATTGAAAACTATAGCGTTACATGCCCGTAATGCTGAGTACAATCCAAAACGTTTTGCAGCCGTTATTATGAGAATAAGAGAACCAAAAACAACAGCTTTGATTTTTGCCTCTGGTAAGATGGTTGTTACAGGTGCTAAGTCGGAAGATGATTCTAAATTAGCAGCTAGAAAATATGCAAGAATTATTCAGAAATTGGGATTTAATGCTAAATTTACTGATTTCAAAATTCAGAATATTGTTGGATCATGTGATGTGAAGTTTCCAATTAGATTAGAAGGTTTGGCTTATGCGCATGGTACTTTCAGCTCTTATGAACCTGAATTGTTTCCTGGTTTAATTTATAGAATGGTTAAGCCAAAAATTGTCTTGTTAATTTTTGTTTCTGGTAAAATTGTCTTGACTGGTGCAAAACAAAGAGAAGAAATTTATAAAGCTTTCGAAGCTATATATCCTGTGTTGAGTGAATTTAGAAAGAATTAATCTGATATATTATTAAGTTGATATTTATATTTATATTTGTATGCCTTTGCTTTATTATTTTTGGTTTCTCCCTCATTGTTATCCTTCACATTACATCATACAGTGCCTCTCAAGTGATTATTGCTTCCTCCGTTTTCTGTTTTTTTTTTGAAAAAAATATTTGTATACTATGTTTTAACTTCACCCGTTAATCAGAACCCCTAAAAAATGTTTTCATGAAATTAATTACCTGTATAAAATTTAGTTAAAGCGTACATTTTTGGTTTAAGAGAGTGTTTACTTCAAATATCTTCGTTTATTGAAAATCTTACTATTAGTCGATCGACGTCCTCAAAGTATAATAATACTGGAAGAATTGTATCATGTGATATGCTCACATGATACAATACGTCAGCAGTACAACTATTTTGATTCAGCCGTTTGGTCGATCTTCTGAATCGACCTCCTACCGACCAACCAAAACAAAAAAAATTAACAATTAAGAAGTAGAAACTAAAGCTAAGTTCAGTTAGATGAATTTAAATAAGAGAACTGGTGAAAAAATACGCATTACTTATTGCCATATTACTGATAATTAACTTTCTCTGTATATTAAAAAATTCATATTCTGTGTGTGGTGTGGCAGGAGTAAATACACAGGAGAATTTATCGTCCTTTCAGTCGATTGGTCGAATTTAAGTAGCATCAACCCAGTAGCGGGCAGTGAGTAAGCATCAAGCGTGCGGGCTGAGGTACGCTTTGGGAAGACGGCTTGCTCGGCCTGCGCCTTGCGTGATTTTTAGATTTTTTTATTATGTAAATCACCAAAATTTGAATGATCTTGGTAGAAGGCGACAATTAAAAGACTGATATTGGAGAGGAATTTTGGTCAGTAAATAGAAGAAAATGATATTTAGATTATAACTTACGGAAATTGGCAAAAAAATGTATAGTGGGCATCAGAATCATAAAGATTATACTAGTCAGCATAAGTAATATAGTTAAAGCGTAATTAGTGAGCGGTTTGGTTTTTTTCTTCCTGGACGTGGTTACCATTAATTCCTGATTCCTGATTCCTAGTAACTTCGTCCACTTTCTCTTTCTTTAGACTAATACCAATATTCTACTAGTCAGTCACAGTCAATCAGTCAGTAAGTCTGTCTCAAAGGCGTGCTCTCCCTCTGTAGCTCTCGCCGTTATATAGCCCAGTCTTTCCTGTTTCCTGTTTCCTGTTTCCTGTTTCCTGTTTCTTGTTTCCTGTTTCCTGTTTCTTGTTTCTTGTTTCCATTTTTACTTGCACTACTGTTCTTGTTCCCACTGAACACATTATTGGCCACATTTTATAGTATTTTTCTATTCAGAACTTCCAGATACTCTCTAGTACACCAACTGTCCCCTCTTGCTCCTCCAAAGAGACATGTCCAACAAATCACCAACTTCTATTTCTTCTACCGTTGATGGTAGGAGACACTCTGCCACCAGTCTCCTTCAGAAATCCTCCAAAGACAAATCAGTGTCTCCACATTCTTCAAACACTGCTGCTTTTACTATCAGATCAACATCTTCAACTGAGAAATGTCCAAAACCTATTCTTTTTAAAAGACAATCTTCAACTACTTCTGTTAAGCTCAGCCAGCTTCCTCCTCTATCTACAAATGGTTTACAACACAAGGAAAATAATGACCCACAATCCCCTTTATCTCAAAATAATCAGAATGATGCAAAACTGGTAAAGAATTATAGTGATTTAACACCCAAAACAGAAACATCTAATTACAATGAAACAATTCACACTCCACTATCAACAACAACAACACACCAAACATTGTATGATTCTCCAGTAATACATGGTAGGTCTGGTAGTTCAATTTCTTTTCAAGTTCCACCACCCGGTTCAACTAAACATAGGGGTTCAATTAGTGCTAGACCTTCTGTTACAAAGATGCATACATTAGAACAGCAGTTTCAATCTGGTATCCCTTCTTCAAGACAGCCTTCAAACACTTTATTGAATTCTTCATTTTTTAAGAATCCACTGCCTTTTGATTTCTCAAATAATAGCCCAGTATGCACAACAACAACAACAACAACAACAACAACAACAACTCATAAAAGAAGCTCGTCTTGGGATAATAATAGAAGAACATCATTGACAACACCCACAGGAGAATCTAGAACAAGCAGTGTAGCTTCAAACCACAGTGCTAATAACAACCCGAATTCTCATAAAACAAGTTTGAAATCGCCAAATGTAGGAAGTGGTATTTCAATTCAGTCTCCTATTTTATTCGAATTACCTCAACATAATCATCCTCTACAACATTTTAGCTTCTCAAATGAAAATACTGTACCTCAACAAACTCAAGATTTGGGAATTGGTTTAGTGGGCAATGGAATTGCACAATTTGGTCGCTCTTCACCTCATGGTGGTAGTGTCAAAAGAAAAACTACGATTACCAAAGCGGTTGTTTCTGATCCAACTGGACCCGTTGTTCCGTTCACTGAATACTTAAGTAAAGAGGATGACAACAAAATACATATTTTAATTGGTGCAACTGGTTCAGTAGCCACTATAAAAATTCCTCAGATCATTGATAAGTTATTCAAAATATATACTCCAGATAAAGTGTCAATTCAGTTAGTTGTAACACAAGCAGCCGAGCATTTCTTAAGAGGATTGAAAATATCCACTGAAGTCAAAATCTGGAGAGAAAATGAAGAATGGTCTCAACCAATGAATAGACCTGGTGATCCAATTTTACATGTTGAACTTAGAAAATGGGCTGATATCTTCTTGATTGCCCCTATGTCTGCTAATTCATTAGCGAAAATTTCAAATGGTTTAGCTGACAATTTACTAACATCAATAGTAAGAGTTTGGAATCCAACCATACCAGTTATTATTGCCCCTGCCATGAACACATTTATGTATACTCATCCAGTTACTAAGAAACAATTGGCTATTTTGAATGAAGATTTTAAATATATTGAGGTTTTAAAACCAATTGAGAAGGTTCTTGTTTGTGGTGATATTGGAATGGGTGGAATGAGAGAATGGAGTGATATTGTTGATATTGTCGTTAAAAGAATTAAAGAGTTCAATAAACATAAATTGGAATTGTTGAAAAGTGAAGGTGTCGTTGGTGATTCTGTTATTGACGAAAATGATGATGATGATGATGATGATGATGATGATGATGATGATGATGATGATGATGATGATGATGATGATGATGATGATGATGATGATGATGATGATGATGGCAATGACGACGATGGAGATGATGATGTTTTTGAAGATACCGTCGATGACGTTGCTGTTCCATCTGGTATACAAGAAGTGTAGTACTGACCGTTTCTTCAACAACTAATCCAGTTATCAAATGAACTAAAAAAGCAACAGCGGATAAAACAAAATAACGTAGCGGCAAATTTTAAAAGTCTAGATGACATGATATCACAGCAGCATTAAGTTCATTTATGCAGTATTTCCAAATGTGATTTAGAGATAAGATACAACGTTGTCTATAGCAACTATATTAACACCAGATGAGTTTAACAACATGATTTAAAGTACATGCAAATACTTACAATTATTTTTAATATATGCTACCTCTTTCCTAATATTGATCTTCTGGCATTTTTTTGGACACATGATCAAAATGATCCATTCAAAAAAAAAAATTCCACGGAAGAGGATGTTTCTTCGTTTGTGTTCTTTGAGCTGTCTCAGTGTACTTTTACTATTTCCAATTAATGATACCTATTGTTAGTATATTATGATATGGTTATCACCTTTCACTTATGGTTCTTCAAGTTGTTTTTTTTTTCTCAAAAATTAATTTCTGATTTTTTATTTATTACCCTCTGTTTATCTTCTTGTTTCTTTACTTTTATGTTGGTTCTCTTTTCTGCATTATTAAAACTAAATACTATGGTGTTGTATAATGATTTTTTTGTTTACTGATCACCTTATCTACTCATTACTTAACCTTGTTCACTCCTTTATATTAATAAATTTATACCACACGAAACTTCACACGATGTTATCAACCTCTTTTCTTATTAAAATTGCCTTTTGAAATCTATATTCTTTAAGTTTCTTTAGTTGTAAGTTTTATTAACTTTATCTCTAATCACTACTATTATTGTAATACAAAGTTTGGCTAATCAAAAGCATAAGCACTTTTAATTCTTTTCATTTTATTCACATATGCTGTATTAAAGTAGACGAAAGTCGCGTTCCTTTGGCGAACCATGGACACTTACTGAAAACGTAATCCGCTCAGAAGACTTTTGTAATTCAAAGAACAAGTTCAACAAACAGTACCTGCACAAAATTCACAACACAACATGCTCAAAAAATTATCACGACTCTCTCTTTTTTCAAAAATTGCCATAAGCACAACCACAATCTATGCAAGTTACACCACACATATATATGCACGGACAAACCATGAAATTGAAGCTCGAGAAGAACAATTTTCCAGCAAACTAATCACTGGAACAACAAGAGCTGCTGAATCCTTTGAAAAATTCAAGCAAGAGTATGAACGAAACAAGTCAGAGAAATTCCAATCTTTGGTAATCAATGGACGTTTTGAAAATCCATTCAAAGAATACCGACAACAAACCGTATTTGAGTTTCTAGCAATGAGAGTAATTGAATTGTTTGAATTTGGTAAAAGAGGTGGGCTACCTGAGACTGTTGAAGAGTTACGAACCCAATTGCCTGTGTATCAACCCGATCTAGAATTGCTCAAGAATAATTTCTTAGGTAAAATAACAAGTCAGTCATTGCCGCCTTTGCAGGATAGGTTGTGTTTTACTTGGTTTGGTCAAAGTTGTTCCTTATTACAACTATCCAATGTTTCGTTCCTATTAGATCCAATGTTTGAAGATCATTTGATTGATGATATTTTCGGTCCAAAACGAATCACCCCTAGCCCTATTAAATTGGATACATTGTTGAAAGATGCATTTATTCCCCAATTCGTTATGGTTTCTCATAACCATCCTGATCATTTAGATAACATTTCAGCCAAGATGATAGGAAATAAGTCAATGTGGATTGTTCCTGTCGGGCTACATGCTTTCTTAGCTAGAAAAGGGATCTACAACATAATAGAGATGGATTGGTGGGATAGGGTTCCAATTGATGTTCCTAATACTAATGATAAATACGAGGTGATCTGTCTACCTTGCTTGCATTGGTCTGGAAGACATCTCACAGATACGAATAAGTCATTATGGTGCTCTTTTTTAATTTTGAAAAATAACGAATCTATTTTTTTCCATTGTGGTGATACGGGTTATTCAAATGAATTATTCAGAACTATTGGGGAATTGTATAAACCAATTAAGTTTTCAGCGTTGCCTATAGGTCAGTATTGTCCTGAATGGCATCAGAAACCAAGGCATATAAATCCACAAGAAGCAATCAATATCATGGATGATTTGAAGATCCATAAAATAGCTGGTGTTCATTGGGGTACATTTGTTTTGAGTAGTGAAAACTATTTAGAACCCAAATTATTATTGGAAAAGTTAGCTGATTTAAATTCCAAACAGAATAATATATTTGTTCCCGAATTTGGTAAGACTATTGTTATGGATATGAAGAAGTTAGATTATTCAAATGATGATCAGGTTGAGATTGTTAGAGATGGGAAATGTGTTGTTTACAAGTGATAGAAGTTACTCTTATACTATTCTGAAAATTATCATGTAACCTACTCACATATATTTGTGAATTTTATTAATTTTACATACACAAACCTAAAAAAGAGATATATGAAAAAGTAGAATCCCTATTTAATATTCTAGTTTAAACTTTGATACTTTCGGCTTGCTCCAAGAAATTATTGAATTCGTCATCTTTAATAATAAAACCATGCTTACTATTATCTGGGAATGAGTTATTCTTGACATCATTTGAATACTCATTTATTCCCTGCAATCCTAGTTCATGAAATTGCATATATTGTTTAACAAATTTAGCTGACTTATTGTTAAGCATTCCTAGTATATCAGACATCACCAAAACTTGACCTGAGGTACCATTACCTGCACCGATACCAATAGTAGGTATGCTCAATTGATCAGTGATGAATCGAGCTAACTTATACGGAATACATTCTAAAATTATCATTGAAGCACCCAGTTTTTGTAAATGTAAAGCTTGTTTGTAAATATTCAATGCGTCAGAGCTTACCCTACCTTGAGCTTTATATCCTCCTAAAGCATTAAATTTTTGTGGTTGTAACCCAATATGGCCAGTAACTGGTATGCCTAGATTGACCAATTTTGAAATTTCATTAGAAAATTCATATGAGCCTTCAAGTTTGATTGAACCAATCTTACCCAATTTCATTAATTTAATTGCAGTTTCTATGCATTTTTCCGTGCTAGTTTCAAATGATCCAAATGGGAGATCGGCAATAACAAATTTTGTTTTAATGGCTCTTAATATGGATTGACAGGTATAGTAATAATCATCAAATGGGATCTCAAGTGTTGAAGCATAGCCTTTGGAAACCATACTCAATGAGTCACCAATTAAAACAATATCTGCATTGGAGTCATCTCCTAATCTGCCAGTAATATAATCATGAGCTGTCAACACTGTTATAGGTTCTTTGCTTTTATACAGTTTATTAATATCTATTAACGATTTCTGTCTGATCTGAGATGAGACAGTATGAGTTGAATAAAACAGTTTAGTAGCAACTGGCCTGTACCAACAAAGCGGATACCTCATTTGCAATTGAAGCATATTTAGTTCCTTTAAAAGTATTTAGTGTATTAGATCGTTTAAAAGAGAATAAATAAATAAGAAGGGGAAAAAAAGAGTATACACTTAATTGATGAACGAGAAAAAACGGTTATAAACGAGTTACACGAACAGATTTCAATAAATTCTGAAAACGAAAAATCTGAGACCACGCCGATCGACCTTTAATCCTAGTTTAATCAGATTTCTTCAATTTTACCCTTTAATTCAGTTCTAGCAAATCTAGCACCACAATAACCACAATGACCAACTTTATCTTTATCTAAGTTAATATAAATCTTAGGATGGCCTTGTGAGAAATCAGTACCATTACAAACAGCTATTCTATTATGAATATAGGAAACAGGTTGCTTGTTTATTAAATCAATGGCAGCTTGTGGGTTTGGTTGAGCACCTAAGTCAACATCAACAAAATTTACTTTGTTTCTAATTAAAACATCTTTGGATTGTTGCGACTCGGACCATAAAGTGGCTCTATTTGGTGCTTGTTTAACAATAGGTTCACCAGTAGCAGTTTTCGTGATTGGGATGGTTCCAAATGGACTTTCTTCAACTGTTTCTTTGACAGCTGTTGATTTTAAACGTATTTGAACTAGTCTAAATGCACTGACAGCTTGTTTTTTGTACATTCTAATCTATATTTTGGTAATTTGTGAGTGCTTAATGGTAAGAATTATGATCCCACAATACACTCCCTTGATAATGAATCAGAGCGGGGAACTGTAACTCAAATTAGAAAATTAGCACCGCCACATACATTCAGGTTCCAGTGGCGCTTCATAATGAAAACTAAGTTTAGTGAACCATCCCTTATTGATGTGGCGAAGTAAAGAAAACTGCATTTATATTTACTTCTTGCTTATTGGCATTAAAACCATCAATTATTTTATATATTACAACCTTCAAAAAATATGTAAGTGATAATTTAAATATAATAATTAACTAAGAAAAAGAACCTGATATGAAACGAAGGAAGAAAAACTAAAACTAATTGGACCAGTATAGTGTACTCATAATGCAAGGTCAATGGTAAGTTTACTTTTCAGTATCTAATGTCGTGGATAAAACTAGAATATATACTTAAAGTAACTATCTCAATGAAATGACAAACAGAAGATCTAAATAAAAGGAAGGAGAACCAAATCAAACATTGTGTTTCTGGTTTCTGTTTATAATAAATTATTTTGACCTACTTATGGTGAGTGTTCTGGATCTGTTTAAACATATATTTTGTTACGATAGGTTTGTAGATTTGTAAACTACTTTTTGGAATTTAGAATTTAGAAATTAACTTGATTTAGTTCACCAAATAAATTTTCTTTGACATCACTAGCTGAGTACATAATTTATATTATACATATCAAAGGAATAGGAACGTTATTGTTCCATGGTTCCTATATTCTCAGCCTAACAATAGAAAGGGGGTTTCCGGACATTGATTAATAAGTTACAGGGTTTTTAGTTGAATGTCGATATAGCTCTTGTCCTAATTTTTTATTAAACCTGATAAATTAACCCACGTTAAGTTAAATGCAAAACACAAAATATGACACAATTATGAAATACTAATAAACAAAACAAAGCCCGATTAGTAAAGTACAGCTCAAAGATATTATAATTAAAATGAGTTTCGATTGACCCCATCGGGTAAATATAATAGAGGCAGTAACGATATGCTGTAAGCTATATGCACATAACTATGTTAGTTAGAATTTAAATATAACCGCCACCAAAACCACCAGACGGACCACCAAACCCACCTCCAAAGGCCCCACGATTGTTGTGAATACCACCAAATCCCATTTTAGAGGGGAGGCCCATCCCAGCTAGCTCCAAATCATTATCAGGTCCAGAGAGTGGATCATCATATCTTGCACCAGGAACTTGACCTGGAACTTGTAAACCATTAGAGTTTCTTCCATCATCTTGAAATCTTCTAAACAAAGGATCAGTAATTGTTGGATGCATACCACTACTAATACCAGAATTATTGCCACTGGAAAGTGACGGATTACCACCACCTAACGGATTGATTAAATTTGAGACACCACCAGGATACAAGTCTCTGTTCGAACTGGCTTCTGTGTCTAATCTCAAAAGATTAGCACTCTGTTGAGATTTGATCTCATGTTCATCATCGAATCCGGGCGGCCTTAATTCATCAGGTATTGGATTTGGTTTACCTATAATTGGCCCATCTTTGGGAAATAATTCAACTGTTGGTAAAAGGTTAGTGTCTTTGAATGCTGGATCGATTTGTGTTGAATAGGAAGACTCCTGTAATACATTTTTAGTATCGGTGGTAGACTCTTTTTTGACCTTTTGTGGTTTGAATCTGGTTAGGAATACACCAAACTTCGATTCGAAAATTTGTTGAAATTTCAAAGAAATGTCATTTTCTGGATTAAATTGAAAAGGATAATTAATATCAGTGATATCAAAGAGGATAGTCTCCATAACAGCTGAACCTGACTCTTTGTTTTTAAGAGTGATTTCGTACTTGTTCAAGTCTTCAGCAGGTTCCAGTCTTGCTGAGAATGGGCCAACGGAGAGCTGTGAGTCACCCTTTATTTCAAAATCTAAGTCTGAAACACCCAGAGAAGTAGACAAATAATATCTAAGAAGTTCCATCAAGAACTCTTTGTCTTCATTGATTGTTCTGAACATTCTTGTAAATCTGAATGTGAATTCGAATTAAAATTGAGGGATTGTTTGCCTTCGGTCAGAAATGAACTAGGTTAACAAGTATAATATTAGAAGGCACAGCGCACACGCTATGGTCAGTCGCAGAAGAAAACCGCAGTCGCAAATTGACACGAGTGACGACCAACTTAATATCTTAACTCTAATTTAGCTTCAACATTGTTTTTTTGCTTGAGTTTTACAGATATACTCACTTATCTTCTCTTTATCTTTTTGTCTCCTCCTCTCCTCTGTATTTCCCAAAATTTATCCAACTTTAACCAGCTTACCCGTAACACAGCCGTTGTCTTCCGACCCGAAACTTGCCTGTTACTTTACCAATTATCTTGAGCTCACTTTTTTAACTAGATTACGATCCGTCTCAGTTTGCCTCCTTTAAAACCAACCCAGAAATCAGTTGATAGTCAATTTAACATTTCCTAAATTCAATGACTACTGCTGTTCCTCTTATATATGCTTTCCCTGAATTCAGTGGGGTTGCAGAAGCGGTGGCTGACCACGTTGTTGCTGCTCAAAACTATGCTTTGTATGGTGACAACAACAAGAAGAAAAAAACACTTTCAAGTGGAACAAGCTCTGCTTCTCTGTCTAACACATCCCAAAATACAAGTAACATAGATCTGTTTAACAATAATAGTTCAAGTCGTTCAAGCCATCCTAATTTAACCTCTCATAGTCATTATTCAACTGTAAGTCAGACTAAAAGAGAACAACGTCTAAAGAAAAAAGAAGAAAGTAAAAGATTCAGAATTGGATTAAGTGGTGGTTCCTTATTACAAGTTTTACACGAAGGTTTATTAAAAAGAGATGATATCGAATGGGATAAATGGGATGTTTATTTTGCTGATGAAAGATTAGTTCCATTCGAATCAAAAGACTCTAATTATGGTAAAGCTAAACGAAAGCTATTTGATCAAATTCCTGCTGGAAGAGGTACACCAAAGGTTTATCCAATAGACTTAAGATATATCAATGACCCTCAAGAGTGTGCAGACCAATATGAAAAAACATTAATTAAGGGGTTTGCGTCTAAAGATTCAGTTAAATTACCAATGTTTGACTTGATTCTATTAGGGTGTGCTCCAGATGGCCATGTTGCCTCATTATTCCCACTTCATGAAGTTTTAAGAGAAAATTATGCTTGGTGTGCCCCAGTTGAAGACGCACCTTCGGGTCCATCCACTAGAATTTCATTAACTGTTCCTGTGATTTGTCATTCTCATAGAGTTTCTTTCGTTGTTGAAGGTGCAACTAAAGCACCTGTTATCAAAACTATAATGGAAAGACCAGACAAGGGTTTACCTGCAAGCGTGATTAACTCAAAAGCTGCGGGTAGAATAGCATGGTTTGTTGACACTGATGCTGTTAGTGATGTTGATGGTGTTACAAAGAAAAGATATAAATTTCTGGTAAATTCTTCTAAAGACCAATAATGATAATTGATTATTAATGACTAGTTTTCCTTTTTGTCCTTCCTCATTCTAATTCTGATTTTGTTTGATCTTTTACCCTTTTTTTCTGTAATGATAGTTCATACAAATTTAAACCTATTTTGAAGCAGTTATTTTATTCTCTTCAAAATCATTCTTAATCTAGTCTGTTTTGATGCTGTGTTACTCGTCCAAAACAGACATTCATTCCCATTCTTAAATTTTTCATGTTCTTCCTACACTTCTCATTTTTAAACATAATTATGTGCTAAATTACAATTGCTTTTTTTTTGATCATCATACTTTAATATTTCACCTTATATCCAACTTCTACAAAGTCGTTACCGATGAGCAAAACATGGTTTATTTTTTTCTTTTTGATCTTTCTCTTTTTCATGAATTCATTAAACCTTTCGTTTCTTCTTTTAGTACTAGTACTTAATTTTTTTTTATTTAAGTCTTCACTTTTCTTATATACTATATATTAATTGTGCTACTCTTTTTTATGGTAGTTCTCGATGTTGCTAAGCTTCAATTCTTTTATCCCACTCTCGTTATATTCTTTTCTTCATCACTTAGCTATTACCACTTTTTTTGTTGTACTTTCCATTTTGTTTATTAAATAGTTTCTGAGTTTCAAATATGTGATCATACTAATAAAGCAACTTAAAAATTCATAAAAGAAATGGAAATATTCGAGGGTGTATTACGAAAGCAATATAAATCAAAGCTGGAGGATGTGAATAAAGGATTTTCCCTTCTCATAATTAACTTTCCCTTTCCAAAAAATCAGTAAGAATAAAATCTTTAACTGTTGATCTTTTCCATGTAATGTAATTACAGTTAACAATAAGTATTTTAGAATGTTCATTTTCAGCAGAAATAGCGCCGGATAGATTAACTCTACCATGAAGGGGCATAGTTATTAAAATTTAAACGAAAATCTTTGCAGCTAGGTCATCAAGATATAGATTGGTTCCATTAGTACCAGTAGCTTTCTGTTCTAATTGATTCAAAGAATTAAGATCTTGATAGTTCAAGCTAATATTAGCACTAATTGACTTAACGAAATTGCATTTTCCTTTTGAAGAAGCGATGCCAATGACTTCGCTAGAGTTGAACGTAAGAGCTTGTTTAGCTTCATTAATATCAGATAACTCAAACCAAGCTGTTAGGGATGAAATTCTAAATAAAGAATGTGATGTAATGTAATGGAAACCATAATTCAGCATTAACCTCGGATTGAGTTCAACTCAAAGAAGTTATGTCTTTTGATGAGTAAAGTGTTTTGACTTCAATTTTCTTGTAATTCAAGATATAAATCGACAATTTGAAAGGAACCAAACCTAAAAGTTTAAATATAACCTGATAATTAAGAGTGTCTCACATCCCTTCTTTAGTTTTAAAATAACTGCAGTTAGTAAGGTTCCTAGTATATTGCGCCACACTCACTTGCCACATATAAAAAAAACATGGCACGGCAACTACCCCAAATGAGGGGAACTTTCAGAACCAATTCAAATCGAATCCTTCACAAACTCGAACCAATCACAAATAGCAACTTGTTTAACAGATCAAAAGGATAAAATAGCTACTTAAAATGTTAGCCCATGCTCTCAGACAACGTCTAAGACCAACCAACTTAACGGGGTTGACTAGAAGTCTTTCCACCTCAAAAGTTTTGTTTCAAGCCCAACATCCTTTACCTCCAAAAGTTGAACAAATGGTCAATGACAACGATTTTTACCATATTGGAAAGAGAGGTAACAAGAAAACTGAGATTCCATTAGGCTCCATAAATCCTCAAGATGATGGTTTCAACTCAACTGTTGAAATGGAAGTTAATTCTCCAATGGGTAACTATGGCGACTTTATAAATGAGTCCAGAAACTGGGAAACTTGGAACTTATACAATGAAGATTCACCAGATTTTACTGTTAGAAAAGATAAGATTAGACATTTCACTTTAAACTTTGGTCCTCAACATCCAGCTGCCCATGGTGTCTTGAGATTGATTTTAGAATTGCATGGTGAAGAAATTGTTAGATCCGATCCTCATGTTGGTTTATTACACAGAGGTACCGAAAAGTTAATTGAATCTAAAACTTATATGCAAGCATTGCCTTATTTTGACAGATTAGATTATTGTTCCATGATGACTAATGAGCAATGTTTTTCTTTGGCGGTTGAAAAATTATTAAATATTGAGGTTCCTATTAGAGCTAAATATATCAGAACTTTATTTGGTGAAATAACCAGAATCTTAAACCATTTAATGTCTGTTTTAACCCATGCGATGGATGTTGGTGCTTTAACTCCTTTCTTATGGGGTTTTGAAGAAAGAGAAAAATTGATGGAATTTTACGAAAGAGTTTCTGGTGCTAGAATGCACTCTGCGTACGTTAGACCAGGTGGTGTTTCCCAAGATATTCCTTTTGGCTTATTAGATGATATTTATATGTGGGCTACTCAATTTGGTGATAGATTGGATGAAATCGAAGAATTGTTAACAGATAATAGAATTTGGAAACAAAGAACTATCGATATCGGTATTGTCACTGCAGAAGATGCTTTAAATTATGGTATGTCTGGTGTCATGTTAAGAAGTACTGGTATTCCATATGATATCAGAAAATCACAGCCTTATGATGCTTATGATTTGGTTGATTTTGATATCCCTGTTGGCACTACTGGTGACTCTTATGATAGATACTTAATGAGAATGGCTGAATTTAGACAATCTTTAAGAATTGTAGAACAATGTATTAATGATATGCCAGCTGGTCCAGTGAAAGTTGAAGATTTCAAGATTGCACCACCATCTAAAACATTAATGAAGAATGATATGGAAACATTGATTCATCATTTCTTACTTTTCACTAAAGGTTACCAAGTTCCTCCAGGTGAAACATATACTGCTATAGAAGCTCCAAAGGGTGAATTGGGTGTGTATGTTGTTTCTGATGGTTCTGAAAGACCATACAGATGTAAGATTAGAGGACCAGGTTTTGCTCATTTAGGTGCTTTTGATCACATTTGTAGAGGTCACTTATTACCTGATGCCGTTGCTATTATTGGTACCATGGATTTGGTGTTTGGTGAAGTTGATAGATAAACATTTAATTCTTGATTTCCTCTGATATATAGTACAATTTCTTATAGTCGGCTCATTCTTCTTCCCTCCCTTCAAATTATTTATTTATTTTTGTCTTTCTCCTTTTCATTCATGTTTCTTGTCTACTACATTATATACGATTTTATATTATTTATTTTCGAACCTATTTATTAAATCAATGCATATGTGTTATAACCCGCCACATATATTCGATCGTTGTGATGATAATAATCAGAAAAGTGGGTTACATTAAAGCAATAAATAAAGTTAAGAATAAGAACTAAAAAGATATAATAATAGTGTAAGAATAATATATAGTTTAGAAATTTAAGAATCTTTTTTGGATATGAAGCTGTCCTCCAAAATAGTCTATTGGGATTCGGCAACATCTTCAACCGATGGACAGGTGCATAACAAGTTCATATCACCGTAAGTATCATCAACTCTTGCAACTGTAGGCCAGGTCTTAAAATTCTTCAAGAATGGTAATGGATAACCAGCTTGCTCTCTACTGTAACCTCTCTTTGACCATTCTTCTTCATTAGTCTCTAGTAAATCTCTTAATGAGTGGGGAGAATTATGTAAAATAGCACCATCTGATTTACCTTCTTCAACAAGTTTGATTTCTTCTCTAATAGATAACAAGGAATCAACAAATCTATTTAATTCAGCTAAATCTTCCGATTCAGTTGGTTCAACCATTAACGTTCCTGGAATTGGGAAAGACATAGTTGGAGCGTGGAAACCATAATCTTGTAATCTTTTGGCAACATCAATAGCTTCAATACCAACAGCTTTAAATGGTCTTAAATCAATAATGAATTCATGAGCACAGAATTGGATTTCGTTATTATCAGATTTTGAACCCAAAAACATGATATTATAAGCATCTTTTAATCTATACATCATATAATTAGCGTTTAAGATAGCAATAACTGAAGAATATGGAATGTTGTTACCACCCAGCATTTTAATATAAGCATATGATATTGGCAAGATAGAAGCAGAACCGAAAGGTGCAGAAGAAACTGGATTAATAGCAGTTTCAACAGATGTATTTGAAGTTTGAGTAATTGGATGTTTTGGCAAGAAATCCTTCAAATGCTCAGCAACACAGATTGGACCAACACCAGGACCTCCACCACCATGAGGAATGGCAAATGTTTTATGCAAGTTCAAATGGCAAACATCAGCACCTAAATCACCAGGAGATGTTAAACCAACTTGAGCGTTCATATTTGCACCATCTAAGTAAACCTGACCACCCGCTGTATGGACCAACTCTACAGCTGTTCTAATAGTTGGTTCGAACAGACCATAAGTGGATGGATACGTAATCATAATAGCAGCTAAATTCGAAGAATGCTTTTCAACTTTCAATTTTAAGTCAGATAAATCCAAGTTACCATTGCCTAAACATTTGACTGGTACAACCTTCAAACCAGCCATAGCAGCAGAGGCTGGATTGGTACCATGAGCAGACACTGGGATTAAAACAATATTTCTAGCGCTTTCACCTTTACCTTTTAGGTATTCCCTAATAACAGATAATCCAGTATATTCACCTTGAGCACCAGAATTTGGCATCAAGGTAGTTTTAGCAAAACCAGTAATTTCGGCCAAATCATGTTCTAATTCGGAAATTAATTCCAAGTAACCTTCAGATTGGTCTCTTGGAATAAATGGATGAAGATTAGCAAACTCAGGCCAAGTGATTGGAATCATTTCAGTTGTGGCATTTAGCTTCATTGTACAAGAGCCTAATGGAATCATGGAAGATGCTAAAGAAACATCCTTTTGTTGTAATGAATATAGGTATCTTAACATACCAGTTTCAGAATGATATTCATTGAATACAGAGTTTGTTAAAATGTGATCCTTTCTAGTCCATTCTTCAGGGAATTCAGGAAGTTCATTGACATCGATTGATTTCTTTTCACCGGTGAATAATTCAACTAATGCTGATAAATCCTCTTTAGTAACAGTTTCGTCCAATGATAACTGAACAGTTGTGTCATTAACTTTGAATAAGTTAATACCAAATTGATTAACAGCTCTAGCTAAGAAAGAATCAGCAGACTCACCTGAAATTTTAACACCCAAAGTATCGAACCAGTTATCATTTAAAATTTCATACTTAGAATAAGATTTAATTTCATTTGCTAGTATAGTGGTAGAGCCATAAATCTTCTTAGAAATTTTTCTTAAACCATCTAAACCATGATAAACAACATAGTTCGCAGCAATGTTAGCTAACAAAGCTTGTGCAGTACAAATGTTAGAAGTTGCTTTTTCTCTTTTAATATGTTGTTCTCTGGTTTGTAAAGCTAGTCTTAAAGCTTTGTTACCTAATCTATCTTTAGAGACCCCAACTAATCTACCTGGCATCTTTCTTTGCAACTTTTCAGTAACAGCAAAGAAAGCAGCATGTGGACCACCAAAGCCCATTGGAACACCAAATCTTTGAGATGAACCAAAGGAAATATCTGCACCAAATGAAGAAGGTGGATGTAATAAAGTTAATGCCATAATGTCAGAGGCAACTGCGAGTAAACCTTTATTGGAATGAATCAAATCAGCAATTTCAGATAACTTTATCATAGAACCGATGGAACCATCAGTACCTGGATATGAAACTAAAGCACCACATAGAGACCCTTTGTTTTCTTTTATAAAAGCAAGACCTTCATTTGATTGTAAGTCAGCAATGATTAACTCAATACCAAAAGTATTGGCTCTACTTCTCAAGACACCAATAGTTTGCTCGTGAGTGTTTTTATCAACAACATATTTGGACTTTTTACCTTTTAGTCCTGTGAAGGACATAATCATGGATTCAGCTGCGGCCGTACCTTCGTCTAATAAGGAAGCATTGGCAACAGGAAGGCCAGTTAAATCAGAGACTATAGTTTGATAGTTTAACAAACTTTCTAACCTACCTTGGGAAACCTCAGGTTGATAAGGAGTGTAAGAAGTGTACCAGGCTGGATTTTCGAGTAAATTTCTTTGAATAACACCAGGTAGAATCGTACCATAATAACCTTTACCAATATAGGTTTTAAGAACTTTATTCTTGGATGCAAGTTCCTTCAATCTGTTTATCATTTCAGTTTCAGAAAAACCGTTTAATGGTTGAATGTTTAAGCTTCTCTTGACCAAAACATTTTCAGGAACAACACTTTTAATGAAAGAATCTAAATCTTCAACACCAATTTGACTTAACATCTTAGAGACGTCGGCGGGATTTGGACCTAAATGTCTTCTAGTGAAAGTATCTAAATCAGATAAGTTTGAAGCATTAGGAAAATAAGAGGCTTTATAATTTGTTGAAGAAATATCAGCAGACTTAAGAGAAGAAGAAGAAGAAAATAATCTTAAAAGAGATGGAGAAATACTAGAAGAGGTTGGAAGGAATCCTGAAGGTTTGATAGCCGTGCTAGCAGCTCTCAACAAAGTTCTTGATCTAAGCATTGCCTAAACAACTTAACATATAATTCATGTTAGTATAAATGAGTTCATAAACGACGAAGGGAACTCAGAAATGAACTCTGTTTTCGGTGGTCAAATGGTGATTGATTTCTTAACCCCAGATATTGAAACAGCAAAAATCTGACTCTGATGGGAAAAAAAAACGCGATAGTTTTGCTTTAGATAAGATAAGGAAAACACATACAAGGATATCACTATTGCCAATAAAATTATATTACAAGAAGAACTTGGTTTAATAACTTAACAAGAATAATAAAAGATGATAAAATGTTGAAAACTGGGTTGTTTAACACGTTCTTCTAGTTTTAGAGTATTTTGTTGGAAATCTGACTTCGCTTGACTTCGTTTGACTCTACCAGTTCGCTCTACCGGAGAAGTCTCACAGAAGTCAGTGGCTGGTGTATATGGCTGGTGCATATGTAGAGGAGGAACATTTGAAGTTACTTTCTCTTATGAGAATATAGTTTTCCTAGCACTTAGTAGTCATTACAATCAATAGGTTATTAGTCATTACTTTAAGTTCTATCGCAAAAATCGTATTACATTAATGAGTTGTTTGAGTATTTAGATTGTAAAAATACACACTATTATTATTCTCCGTTGAATTACACCTTTAATTCATCAGTCTTTTTAGCTAAATCATTCACTGTTCTATTCTTTTCCAATTCATCAAGAACTTGCTTTGACTCGTTATTAACAGTTTCGATTTCGGTACCTTTACTGTACTTAACTTCTTCTTCTTTAACTTCTCCTTCGTTGTCACTTTCTTCCTTAATATCATATTTTTTTAAAAAGTACTCTTCAACTGTTGTTTGATCATTTTGTTCTGCTTCATAAATACTATCATGTTCAAATTTATTTTTAACAAATGGATCAGCATTATACTCATCACATAGTAATTTAATAATCTCTAAATGACCATTCAATGAGGCCCAGTGTAACGCTGTGTTACCATTTTCATTCTGTTTGCTCACCAATTCTACAGCTTCTTCTTTGGATATGATTGATAATAAATATTTGACAACTTCAAAATGACCATTTGCTGCAGCCATATGTATTGGAGTGGCCAAGGAGTACTCATCTTTGATCGTTGTTAGCACTTTTGGTTCAACTTCTTCTGTGAAAATAGCAGTTAATGACTCTAGGTCACCAAATCTAGAATCATAAATAACATTATCCATTTCTTCTTGTGTTAATTTCATTAATTTCGACATTTCTGGTTGTTATTGCAAGGTAGTTATGCTGTTGTATGATATGTTATGGTGATATACAATCAAGTTTAGAGGAAAAAATTCACATTTAAAAAAAATTTATTTCAGCAAGAAGCGCATTATATTTCATAATCTCCGTGTCCGAACTGGTTTCAATGCAAGCACTTTATAAAAAACTTGCAAAACACATACAAAACAGTACACTGTTGAACAATAATGCCTCATGGTAAAGTTGATACTACTAAAATAAACCCAAAAAAGTTAAATGAACTAAAGACACAACTTTCTGCCTTTAAAAAAGATCCAACTTTTAAAAGAACAAGGTCAGCTACGCCATTAGGTAAACTATTCAACAACATTGAAAGGTTAACATCTATTACTTCAAACAGTGAAAATACAGTAAATGAATTATATGAAAACCTACTTGATGTTCAGCCAAAAACGCCTATAACGGTTGATCCGACAGAAAAGCGAAAACTAGTGATCAAGAAACTTTTGGATTACCTCAAAGAAACCCATCAGTTAACATTGAAGAAAAACCAACCTGAGCATTCATTCATTTCAATTCCACTTTACGATATCAAGCTTGTTGGTAAACTAGTAAATCTTATAGTTATTGAAGGTGTCTATGCAGGTTTACCGAAAGGAATAGGGATCCCATTAGATAAGAGACGATGGAATACTTTTGGAGTTCCACCTGTAATTGCCATCGCCGGTAAGAACAAAGAACACTGTGAATCAATTTTGTTAGATATAGTAGATACATTTATTAGCATCTTGAATAACGACAAGGAAAATGAGTCAGATTTACAAAAACTGATTTTGGTGGGGTCTGGATACACAGATGCTCTAACATCCTCAATATATTTATACATCATAAGTTCGCAAGACCATGATAAATCTCAAGGCTTGCTCAAAAGCTTCTTATTATTAGAATCACAATCCAAATCAACATATGAATTACTATCGATATACACACTTTTAATAAACAATAGAACTAACTCAACTGATGCTAATATCAAATTTTATACTTTTGTAATGAATAGATTAAACAAATTACCAATTGAACGCAAGAATGGTATTCAAGCATTAATTGATTTAGTTATGGGCTTAAGAGATGATGAAGATGTGAATTGGAACAAGCTTCAGAATTTATTAGTTTTACTAATGAAAATGAGAACAACTTGTGGATTAACCAACATTGAATTTTTCAAGAATTTATTTGAACAGTTTTATGATCTATTAATCTTTGTAAATAGGCCAATTATGGGATCCATTGTTTCTGCATTAGTTATTAAATTCTTTGAGATGAACAAACTAATTGTTATTGATTTTTTATTTAAGAAGCTTTGGTTTATCTTCAATCCATCATTACGCAAAGAACCAGATGTAGATGATAGTAAGATTATTTTAAGTTCAGAAGTTGAATTAAATAACACGTTTAATGTCTTGATTTCACTATGCAGGAGGACTAACTCTCTAGAATTTTTGAGCACATTGTTTGAGCCAATTTTGGTTCCTTTATGGGGATATTTAATATATCAAAAAGGTAAAGGGAAAGATCATATTATTATTGAGAATCTTTTGCTTTCATATTTAAGTTTAGATGATGAGAACCAAGGGTTGAAAATACTTTTTGAAAATGTATGTGTTACAAGCAGTGATTCATGGGAGTTTAGCGAAGGTGATAACGAATTAACTTTGATTAAAAGTAAAGTTGATCAAAAGAAAAATGAATCTTTAGATCAAGTAATCAGCAGTATTGATTTTATTTTGGAATCCTTTATTGGTGTTTTGAAATCGTTGGAGGATAACAATGAAGGTAAAGTTCAGTTTGTGTTTATGCATACATTGAGAAGATGGTTTAAATTGGATACTTTAAGGTCATTAAATGATGATCCGTTGATTACCTTAATTGATTTAAAGATACTAGAAAAAGTAGTTGATAGATTCAAAGATAGACTGGGCAAATCAGTTGATGATTTATTGGATGTTATTAAATCATACATGCTTCAGAAAAAAGGTCAATTAAACACAACCAACTCATTATATAACAACGAAGACGAACTGGATTCAGATGATGAAGATGAAGATGAACAATCGGATGAAACGCAACAAGTTGTATTTGATTTATTATCAGTCATTTTGAATGAAACATCTCTAACGAAGACATCTATTTTCAAACTAAATGAAATTAAATCCCTCACTGACAAGACAGAATTAAGAGATAAGATCGATCTTTTATTATCTAACAAAAACAAAGTGATTAGCCCAGAAGAAGAGCAAAGAAAAGAGAATGACAAACTAATGGAAAGAGCGTTGAAGAACATTAGTGATCCATTACCACCAATTAAAGTTCATGGTTTAGATATGTTGCTTGGCCTAGCTAAATGCAAACACGTTGACATAAACAGATGTGCTTCCATTTATTTGAGCTTCTTAAAAGAACCAGAACCATTTTTATATTTGAATGCAATCAAAGGATTAAAAGAATTACTTGAAATAAGTTCTGGTTTAGACTTACTTGCACGGTATTTAAAAGTATACGGGTCCAGAACTCACAAAATTGATGAAAGGTTAAAAATTGGTGAAGTTTTACTTAGATATATCAATGATCATAAAGAATTACCCATCAAAACCTCAGAATTGATTATTAATAATTGTGTTTCATTAATTAGACAACACAACTCCAGTACCACGGTAAAGGTTGATGAAAAATTAAGGTTATCAGCGATTTCATTAGTCGGTGTGGTATCAAAACATTCCAACTACGAATACTTAAAAACCGAGAAGATTGAAGAAATTTATGATATCATTAACGGTGTGCTGAACTTAGAAACAAAAAGAGAACAAGGTCCAATTAGAAGATCGGTTCTTGTTTTAGTCAATGATTTGGTTACGATACAGAAAGGAAATGGTGGATTGCAATTACTTGGATCGGAAAGAGGTTCTAAATTGGGGTCTTTGTTAAAGTACATAAATACTAATGATACAGATATTTTAGTCAGAGAAGACGCCAATAATTTGTTGTTTTTGATAGATGAGTTATTCGAAGAAAAGCTAAAATTAAATTAGAAAAAAATGTGTATATAAAATAACTGGTTTATATAGAATTTAGAATATTTACTTTCATATATGCATTATGATTCTACGTCTTCCCCTAATAATTCAAATGCGTTCTGCTTTGTCACTAGAGTGGGAACATTAGGATCTTGCTTCTCTTCTAACAAGTCATCATCATCGTCATCGTTCATTGTTTCGTAGTCTAATTTTGGTTCCTGATTCACTTTTCTTTGTTTAGCAACCAATATCTTATTTTTGATCTGTGATTTGATCAATTCCATCTTGGTTAACTTATTAGTCTGTTCCCAATTAGCTTTTCTTGTAAATTTGATCATATTAGCCCTAGCTATACTTGATTCTATCTTAGAGGACAACTTATCATTCAAAATCAAACCTCTTTTCGTTTTTAGTTTCGATCCAATACTGTTTTCATTCTTACCCAATCTACCTGTTTTGCTTTTCGTACTTTTATTCAACTTCTGGTTTAGTAATTGCTGGTTCTTGCTAGCGGAGGCTCTTATCATTGGGGAAATTGTGTCTGTTTTATGCAATCTTGGGATGTCTTCTAGTTCTTTAACTCCAGTGCTTCCTCCTGAAACGTCAATTTCTCCACGACGTGCAGCTCTTGAATGCTTTGAAATTTTTTTTGCCATGCTTTGCTAAATTTTATAATTGTTATAATATATACTTTTTCTGGTATGTTACGTTATATATGTCTTGTAGAGTTAAAAATGTATGTTTTAATTTAAATCTGAAATAAAAAATTTAAAAAGATTACGAAAATCAAAAAAAAACAAGTGTGCGGCTAGACAGTTTCTAAATTCAGAATTAACGCTGCGATTGCTATAGTTGGGGGTACGTGCTTCATGTACACCATGGAAAACGAAGGCAAAAACGAACAGT
This sequence comes from Ambrosiozyma ambrosiae, assembly GCA_003705185.2. Taxonomy (NCBI): domain Eukaryota; kingdom Fungi; phylum Ascomycota; class Pichiomycetes; order Pichiales; family Pichiaceae; genus Ambrosiozyma; species Ambrosiozyma ambrosiae. The sequence goes on from PPHU02000010.1 coordinate 280,341, forward strand.
AAATGTATTTTAAAAGAATAATGTAAATAATAATAGAAATAATAATAGAAATAATAAACCGTAATAGTAATAATAAATTAAATAAGATGAAAAAAATTTAACTTAGAAATACTGTTTAAAATAGACCTCTTTTACGTATGTACAATAGAGATGTTACTGGTACAGTTAAAACTTGTAGACAGTATTTTTGTCATAGCCTAACTCAGCTAAGATACCGGTAACTTCACCTTGATCGGTTGGACTGGCCTTTGGACCAGAGATAGACTTGCTTAAACCTGGTGGACCACAAACGTAAACGTGTGACTTTTCAGATGGACCAGCCAATTCTTTTGATAGAACAGACTTGTCAATGTAACCAACTTTGCCATTGAATGAATTATCACCTGCATCAGAATCAACAAAGTAGGTGAGCTTGAATTGTTCTGGGTATTTGGCAGCGTAAGCATCTAATTCTTCCTTCAATAAGATGTCAGAAGGAGTTCTGGAACCATAGAGTAAGTTGATTTTAGTGTTATCATTCTTGTCTTCTAAAATTTGTTGAATAACTTGAAAACCTGGAGCAATACCAGTACCACCCAAAATTAAATCAATTTTATCGTACTTGTTGGCTTCCCATTTGAACTTTGGAATTGGTCCTTTGAAAGTTAAAGAATCGGAAACCTTCAATTCATGGATGTGAGTGGAACACTTACCACCTTGGTACTTCTTAATCAGAATATCAAATTCACCTTTCTTAGCAGGGTCAGAAATTGGAGTGTAAGGTCTAATAACATTTGAACCCTTTGGAGTGACGAATTTGGTTAAGACACAAGAAGCTGGGAATAAACCTGAAACTTCATCCTTGTTTGGAAAAGCAAAAGTGATTAATTTGGTGTCCTGAGAAACATCCTTGATAGCTGAAACTTTGAAATCAATCCAGTCTCCAGTTAAAGCAGTCTTTTCTGGTTCTTTCGAATCGTTTTGCAGCTTGGTTTGAGGCATTGTGGAAAGGTAGTAAGCAGTACCGACAGCAGCTAAGGCTGGAATAACGAACGTAGGTTTGAGAGAAGCTCTTAAATAAGACATACTTGTAGTGCTTGATCTGAGTAAGCTGGAAGGAGAAATTGGCAACATTAAAGTACTTCAGAAAAAAAAAGTGGTAATTAGTTCACCAGAATAAAACGATGTGTGAAAGACGCAACAACGAGAATTTGGAAGCGGCGTACACCACCACAGTAAAAATGAGAAAATGGGCTCCTTCTAACTTTTCAATTGACTGTTGTTAGGTATTTATAGGATCTTATTACAATAATTGATCATCTACTATATTACTTAGGATATGATGGAAGTTTTCGGAATTAACTACTACCTCACCAGATATACTAAAAGCACCAATAGTAAGAGTCCATTCGGAGAAATTCGCTAAAATAGCGCCAGTCACTCTTAGTAATCTTAGTAATTGGTTGGGTGTTAGTTATATTATATTTTTTTTTTTTAAATGAAATAAAATGAGGCTTGTTTTTTTGAGTTTCAAAAGGTTAAAAAGTATAATTACGTAATTTATATCTTTCCTATTTTGGAAGAAGAAGAGAAAAGGGAAGGCAAAAAGGATGTTCGATTAGTAGAATTTATACCCATTTAAAATTTCAAATTTCAAATTACCATAACTAATTCTATATCTATATTCCTCGTGAATTTTGTATACGCTACCAGAAAACTATATTAATCAGTATAAATTAGGTATAAAGGAAAGAAAAAACAGATTTACAAGCAATCATAGTATAATCACAGAGTACTACATTAGAATCAGAAAAACAAACAATTAACAATGATATGATACCAGAAAGTATACTACTTAGTACATGCAACTGCCTAGATGATTTCCGAAAAGGATGTTGACGTATTTGAGAGACTGATTGTGAGATTAGGTCTGTTTAGTTTCAACAAGACAAATGTTAAGTAAAATGCTGCAATAAAAGATACTTGTTTAATTCAAGATGTATCAGCCAAATTGAGTATATAATGAAATTTAGCTACTAGTAGTAGATTATCCCAGTTTTCTATGTTCATGAAATTAATTGGGAGGTGTGCTCAATGCCCAAATATAAGCAATTTAGATAGAAATCTTTTTTTTTGAGATCACAAATTTTTGACAAGAATCCTAACGGGATCAGGTAATTCATTTATTTCTATCACTGGACCTTATAGGATTAATAGGCAAATCGTTAAGATCTTTATTTGAAAAGTATTCCAACAACAGATTTTACCATATAACATAAACATAGTCTTTCCACACAAACTTAAAATACGTGTATATTACTAAATACGAGAAACAACATCTCCCTTACCATTAAATATATTAATATGGATGTTCAGTATTCATGATTGAATCATGACATAATCTGTTGACACAGAGATGCTTATGATGTACTTGAATTAAAATACAGAAAACATGAAAAGTTCGGGCAAGAATATGAGTACCTTCCTGGGTTATCATTTATAGTAACAGTGGTCGTGTGCCGCGCAACTAATTTTTCGTGAGTCGAAAAAATCAAAAGATCAATTATCATGAGTCAAACAAACGTATTGCAAGACCTACTCCAGAATCATCAAATAAAGTATACATTGCATCATAGAACATGTCTGCTGCAGAACTAGGGTTTGACCCATTAATAAAGAAAAAGAAGAAGTCCAAGTCGGAAACAAACTCCACTTCTCCTGCTTCAACTTCAGTCAACGATACATCTGATTTAGATATGTTTGCAGGTTTGAAAAAAAAGAAGAAGAAATCGAAAGATACATCAGCCATTACTGAAGATAAACCAACAGATAGTGTAGATGATATTACTGATTCCTTTGAAGGTTTGAAACTAAAAAAGAAGAAGAAGAAGAAGCATAATCACGCTACTGATATCGATGAATTTGATAGACAATTACAAAGTGCAGGTATTCCAATTGAAGAACAACAATTAACTCAAACAAGTAATAACAACGCACAAGCAAATTTTATACCTTATGATAAATTATTAGATAGATTTTTCACTATTTTGAAACAAAAGAACCCAGAATTAGCAGGCGGCCAAACCTCAAAATTAAAAATTCCACCACCTGAAGTTCAAAGAGATGGTAACAAAAAGACCATGTTTGCTAATGTCCAGACGATTGCTTCTGTTTTACAAAGAAATCCAGAACATTTGATTCAATATTTATTTGCAGAGTTGGGTACTTCTGGTTCTATTGATGGTGAAAAGAGATTGATCATCAGAGGTAGATTCCAAGCTAAAAATATTGAAGGTGTTTTAAGAAGATATATTCAAGAGTATGTTATCTGTAAGACTTGTAAATCTATGAACACTGAATTGAAGAGAGAAAACACAAACAGATTACACTTTATTGTTTGTAGAGCTTGTGGTTCTACCAAATCTGTTTCATCCATTAAAACTGGTTATCAAGCTCATGTTGGTGCCAACAGAAAAAAGAAGTATTAAATTTTGTACATGTTATATTGTTGTCCTGGTTTGATTCTTTTTTATTCACTAGTTTTATATAAGTATTAATTAATTGTTTTACGTATATGAAAGTCCAATATTAATTAAAAGTACATAAAACACAATAAAATAAACGCCAACGTAGACAAGGAAACAGTAAAAAAAAACACTTTTAGAGGAAAGATTACATTTACAGGGAGTCAGATATCATATTAGAAGAAACAATTTCAATTAACTTCTTGTTCTACTCAGCTCGGCAGTTCTCACAAGTTCTGGGTCTTGACCACCAGGAACAACATCAATATACTTCAATTGTTTAAATTTTTTATAATTGAAATACAAGTTAGTAAAATCCTTAAAAATGGCAACACTTAAGCAACCTAATAAATTTCGTAAGAATATGCCTTCATTTGGAGTATTTACCAATGTGCCGATGAACTGATGTATCACTGGGATTTTATCGAGTACTTTACCAAAAAATTGCCCTGATGATGGCCATAGTAATGTGGTAGCTATAAACAGGTAGAAATGTTTAGATTGAAATACTTTAGAGTAATCGAATCTAAAACAACTTATTATTTCTCTTTTGAATCTGGAAAATCTGATTCCTTCGAATTTGAAATTAAATAATTTTTTAAGCAAATTAGATAAAATGATTCTCTTATCATCAGTTGATTTTCTACCTTTTGCTTTTTGATTATTTTTCTCTTCGTTTAATTTATATTCTTCTTCATTCTCCTTCTCTATTCTGTCTAATTCTTTTAATGATAATCGGTCAGCTATGAAACAAGGTTGAACTTGTTTACACCACTTATAATAAATTCTATTAAAAGTCAGATTATAAAATAATCTGTAAATATATTTGGCAGGAATCGTAGCAAACAAAAACCGTTTCGCAGGAGTAGTCAATAAATTATTCCAGCCTGAATAAACCAAAGAAGGCAAGACACATAAAGAAGCAAATTCAGCAGGAAAGGTTAACAGATTGGTAGTTCTTAAAAGTACAACATGAAAAGGAACACAAGTGGCAAATGAAAAATACTTTGCGGGTGGGATTAAGTTGTTATCAACTGCTGTTCGAATTGAATTCATAAAAATTGATGAATTAATATCAAATAAGGATAAGACAACACTTTCTGGTGCAATTTTATCAATTATGTTTATTCCTGCTGATCCTAACCCAAGTAGTAATCCTAGTGTAAGTGAACCAATAGAGGAGGTTATAATCGTTGATGTGATACCAACTTTTATTATGTTTGAGACGGAAGTATCCAACGTAGATCTTAAATTCAACACCACTGAATTAGGGGTTTTAAAGCAAATGGAACGTTTACATTGAGGACAATCTACCAATACATTGATAATCTCTGACTTTCTAATTAATGGTATTCCTAAGAATAAATGCTGGATGGTATACCTAAATATTTGATTGTTATTATTAGCTTGGGTTTGTTGTTGCAGTTGCAGTTGCAATTGCTGAATTTCTTGCTCTTGATACTGACTCTGTTGGTCTCTTCGTTTTTGAAGGTCTAGTGAAGAAACCCAAGAAAGAAAACATTTTCTGTGAGCGATCAGAGAACAAGAGCATGGTTTGACCCAATCTTTTGATTCCTTTGGGTCACAAAATGGGGCTAGTTCATTCTGGCCTGATAAACAGATATAGCATATGTTGTCTGGATTATCATTAATAGTTTGTAATGATTGCATCGTCTCCAAAAGTGGCATTTTGCGTAACAATGAGTAAACGAATGAAGTTATCGGTTGCTCAATGATGAATCAGTGGCGATGTCTTTTTGTGAAAAGAGCGACTCGATAAGAGCTTGCCAGATTTCGGTTTTACTAAACAAATCGCATTTTACTAGAAAGGTAGCTTTATGAAATATATTGAGAGGTCAACACTATATAGTGGTAATAAAAAGTAAATTTAACGGCCAAACAATCCAAAGAAACCCTTCTTCTTCTTACCGTCATCAGATTCATTAACAGGAACTGGTGTAGCAGAAAAAGATGCAGTCTCTTCGTCATTCAATTCCGCATGATCATTATAAGAAATGTAATTGAACGCAGTATCAAACAAAACTGGCTTAAAATTGACTGGTTGCACTAAAATATCTAATGATGCAACTTTGCTTAATAATTGTTCCGGAGAAAATTCGGGGAATTTATCAACATTATCAATAATGAATTCATTATTTGGGATAACTGAAGAAGAAGAGATCTCATTTGCATATATCGTTAACACTTGAACTTTATCCAATTGCAATTTCAAAAATTCCTTCAAAGCTGAAATCTTCAACGATGTTGGTAAATTGCCACCGAATTCGATGGCCAATGTTGATTCTTTTGAATTGATTAATTTGTTTGATTCGTCCAATAAAGCTAATGATTCTTTGTATTTGTTTGAGATTAAGTAAGCATAACTTAATTTGTAGATTTTTAGAGACTTGAAATACAATTCTAGCTTATCTAATGAATCTGACAAATCATCATTGTTCGGAACACCAGGCAGTTCTTTAATTTCTTCGATTGATTTAATTACATTTTCTAGTAATTTCATAGAATCCCTTGAACTTTCTAATGATGAGTTTCTGGAAACAAGTTTCTTTTTGCTGATATTATCAAATAGTGCAATATCCCTTCTTATTCTCAATAATAAATAGTTGTAATTTAAATAAGTCGAAATAATATATTTGTCTTGATTTTCATCATCATCAACATCCATATCATTAGCAGCAGATCTTTCCATGTTTTGATTATGAATAGTTAAAGCATCCTGCCAACTAATCAATGTATTATCATAAGTTGAAGAATCAGATTCTTTAATTTTTGACTCTTCTGCTGTTGACTTCATTATAGTCTTAGCTAATTCATCAGACTTTAAAGAGGCTTCATAATTCAACCATTTAATAGAATCGATAACTTTATCAGAAGATTCATCATGGGAGTCAATTTTAATAAAAGAAGAATCCCTTTTAGTGATAATTGAAATTGCCTTTTCTAAATAATCAATATTATTCTCAGTGACAGCCTTCTTGGAAATCAATAATAAATTAGTTGTTGATCTGATGGAGGATTGAGCTAAAGATAGATTTAAAGCTGGATCAATGATATTATCAATTAAGTCTAGATATAGTTCTTTGGTATAAGCTTCAGGTGAAACTTCATATTTATATAAAAATTGCAAAGATAATCGAGCAATTGCAAAGGCGTTAATTGAATTGGACCATTTCTTTCTTGAAACACTTAAATACCCTTCAACAATAGCAATGTACACCAATAATTCTAAAACTTTATCCTGGTTCGCTTCATTGGAAATAATAGATAACAACTTTTTGCTATTTTGTAAAGCTTTTTTATATTTTGTAACTAAGAATCTTTCTTTCGACTTTGATGAATGAACAGTTAATAACAATCTAGTTTCTTCAGTGTATAATAAATCTCTCTCAATTTGAAGCAAAATAACATCTCCAAATTTGTTATCAATATCGTAATCTTTGGCTGAAATTGAGGATGTTTTTTCCTTTTCAGAGTAATGTTTTGTGTCTTTAGTTTGTATATTTAAAGAACGACGAAGTTTGTTCAATTTCTTGTTGATCGAATGTCTATGACGGTGGTAGTCATCTGCAGACTGCAAGAAAAGGGATCTACGAACTCCATAAGTTGAAAATAGTGGATAATCCATTCTTCTAATTGTTCGTGCAATATTATAACTAACAATTATTGCGATTAAGCTAGTTGCCTTAACACCAACTACGTCCATTGATGAATTGAACTGTCGAAAAATGGCTCGAAGACAAAAAGGAAGCTTCTGGTGTACGGATTCAATTAATAATTTGCGCCACTGCGATGCAAAACACTGCCTCCACTGCCACATAATGTATACGGTATACGAGGCGTTCTTTCTTAGCGTGATATCTGGTAACCCAGTTCAACTACTTCACCAAAAGATGTTTTGTTGGGTCAAACACTCTCTGTTACGTTTTTACAACCACTTCATCATTTTTTATTCCATTGAAATTACCCCTTGTGTCATTTGCTCTTTTTTAATTACACCTAGGCTACTTTCAACAAGTATTCTTTGTTACCCAAACAATGGCCAACACCAAAAAACAAAATTCAACTTCTCCAGATCAAAAATCCAACGGTCCACAAGACAGAATCTGCAAAAAATCAACTGGTAAGAGAAAGTTCCACACAAAAAGCAGAAAGGGTTGTGCTATATGCAAAAGAAGAAGAGTTAAGTGTGATGAACGGCATCCAATCTGTTCTAATTGTGATAGAATGGGTATCGAATGTATTTATCTGACTACACAGGATCAACCCCATTCTCCTGAAACTCTTGATAGTCTTCACAATCAACAATTACACTCTCAGTCTCGAAAAATAAAAGCCCAAATACCCACCCCTGCTACCACCATTCAAGCATCTCCAATTGCAAACTTAGCCAATCTAGCCTCAACATCTTTCATGAACAACACTTCAATAAAGGATCAAATAGCTGCTGCTATGTCAGGTAATGATTTGCAACTATCTCAACTTATCACTGCAGCTGGGCTGTCACCAGAATTGCTAAATATGGCTAGTTCGATCAAACTAGATTCCGATTCAATTCTTCCACAAATCTTGGATAATTTAAGACAGTCAAGACCCCCTTTGCAACAGCAGAAGCAGCAGCAGCAGCAGCAACGAAAACAAAGGCCAAAATCTCAACAACAACAGTCTTCAGATTCACAAATTCCAGTTCAATCCTCGTTTAAGTCTCAAGTATATAGACCAGTTCCTGGGTCTCAATTTAAACGAGAGCAAAATCAGGATCAAAATCAGGATCAAAATCAAAATCAAAATCAGAATCAGAATCAGAATCAGAATCAGAATCAGCAGAATCAGCAGAATCAACAAAATCAACAAAATCAGCAAAATCAGCAAAATCAGCAAAATCAACAGAATCAACAGAATCAACAGAATCAACAGAATCAACAGAGTCAACAGAATCAACAGAATCAACAGAGTCAACAGAATCAACAGAATCAACGAAATAGCCAAGATGAGCAGTCACCTCCTCCTGGAAATGTTCCTTCCTTATCCCCCAACCTGATTGATTCTCCTTCTTTATCATCCAATTCTCCAGGTGTTTCCCCTGCATATGGATCTCAAGATTTAAACATGCTAGATCTAAGATTGATGTATCATTATACGACTCAAGTTTGGCCAACTATTACTGCTGCTGGTATCTCTGATTCAAAAATTTGGTCTGAAGATATTCCTATGTTGGCTTTTAAATACCCATTTTTAATGCATTCTGTTTTAGCTTTCTCTGCTACTCATTTGTCAAGAACTGAGAGGGGTTTGGATCAATGTGTTACGTGTCATAGGGCAGATGCTCTAAGATTGTTACGTGAAGCTGTTCTGGAAATGAATCCTGAGAATACTGATGCTTTAGTTGCTTCTGCTTTGATTTTAATCATGGATTCGTTGGCCAATGCTTCATTGCCAACTTCTTCTTCCTTAAAGTCATTGCCTCCTTCAGCTTGGATTTTCCATGTTAAAGGTGCTGCAACAATCTTAACTGCAGTTTGGCCCTTAAGTGAAAAGTCACGTTTTTATAAATTTATTTCAGTTGATTTGGGTGATTTAGGTGAGGTTGGTTATGATTTGATTAGTGGTGAATTGTCAGCAAATGGTAATGGTTTAGCGGTTAATCCAAATGATCCAGTTGCAATTTATGCAATGATCGCTGCCTCGGGTAATTCTAAAAACATGAAGTATTCAACATTACAATGTTTTGATGATGAAATCCAAGATTTGTTCCCATTGCCATTTTCATCTCCGTATTTGCCAACTTTAGCATATATGGCCAAGTTACATAAAGAAAGAAATAAATCTGATTTTATATTAAGAGTGTTTGCATTTCCTGCACTATTGGACAAGAAATTTTTAGCACTGTTGATTAATTGTGATTTATCAGCAATGAGAATCATGAGATGTTATTATAAACTGTTACGTAACTTTACCGAGCAAATGAAAGATAAGATTTGGTTTTTAGAAGGTGTTTCCAAAGTTTTACCAGTTGACGTTGAACAATATTCTGGTGGCGGTGGTATGCATATGATGATTGATTTTCTTGGTGGCCCTTCAACTTTTGACGACTCAAATGTTAATGATATTGCACAGAAAGCAGTTCAGGCCGGTTTGCTAGATCCAACTAATTTACCAAGTTCTTCAATTACTGACACTTTAGGGTTAGATGATAATTCTGCTTTGAATGATGATAATATTGTTGATAATGAAGCTACTAACTTCATGGGTGTTTGATCCCATTTCTCATTTGCTGCATTTGCCAATTCACCTCTGCTCAATTTTAGAAATATTTGCTTGTTTATGCTACTAACAGTGCACTTAGCTAAATAATCTTATCCTTTGTTTGCTCTTTCTCGTTTTGTGGTTATTTGTTTCTACTGACTACTTGTTTTACAAAGAAGGCACACGACTTCTAGCGAATTTTAATAACTTTAATAATGCTGATAACTTATTCGTAAAATCATTTATGATCCTTTAACATGCTTTTTTTTGTTTTCACTTTAGGTTTTGATTTTTAATATTCCCACATATAAACAAATGATTTGTGTATATTTGAACTTAACTATTGGTATTTCACTATAGTGGTTGCTAACTTAAGGTTAAGATATAAGGTTTGTTTCTATATTCTAGAAACATTACACAAATTTTAGACTTGATTAATTCTTTTTCTTGATTTTTATTTCTGAAGGAACTATCGACTACAATTACAGATTTCAAAGATTAGATTTTCAGTACAATCAATATTCTGACTAATTTTTGTCTTTCTTACTTTTTGCTGATCAACTTCTAACAGCCTACTTCCAAATATTGCTTTCCTTTAGTATCATACCTTCACTTTTGCTAATTAATATTAGCTTTGATATTGACATTGATTTTCAATCGAAAACTGAAAATTCAGTTACCTTAATGGTTTGTCACCATCACGACTCCCCACAATCCAACTTCTCTATTTATTATAGTACATCACCTCTTTCTAATATTAGTGAATCTATAATTGTATTTTCTTATATTTACCAAATACGGTTAGCACCTACATTGCCTCCTTATTTGTCCATCTCTCTTGTTTTTGTTTTTATTTTTATGTTTGGTTTGGTGTTTGCTTTAATTCTTTTTGATGCTCTTGGGTTTGAAATTCTAGTTTTAATTTTTTTTTTGCTTGATCACATATACATAACATACATAGTCACTTGAACCTACTGCTTTTAACATACCTTTCCCCCCCCCCCCCCCCCCCCCTTCTTTTTTCTTTGTTTTTTTTTTGAGTTTAATTTTACTTCGAGTATTTTTGATGATTATAATTGATATATTCTGTTTATATTTACCTTATTGTTGTTATTTAATGATCAACAACTACAACTATTATTTTTAAAGCATTCGTTCACTTAATTAATTGACTAGTCAATCTAGCATATGGCTTAATACTAATATGTATCCTCTTCCCACTTTACTTGCCCTTCTATCAAGTTTTACTTATTGCACTTATTCTCTAATTTTTTTTTGTTTTCTTATTTGAATAATTCAGATAGATAATAAGTAGCAATTTTTCAATAATAATAAAAATTATTTGTTATGGTTACAAAAAGTATGAAAGTAATAGCAAAAATAGCAAAGATAATAAATATAAATATGGACAACAAAAAGAAGTCAACTAATTTAATAGAGACAAATCTGAGCCCAAAGCAAAACAAAATAATAAGTTGAACAAAAGAGTCAAATAATTATCCTATAATTTGACCCTTTGAATACCATCTTCATCTCTAATCACACCCAATTCTAACAACTTACCATATGCACCAGCAAAATAATTAAAAAACAAGTTTTGATCTTTTGCAAAAGTTTCAATCCATTCTCTAAACTCGCCAATTCTCAACAGCTCCATATCAGTATTCAACATCATAAATTTTCCATCATCACTCATATATTGATTATTTCCTGTCATTGGAACAACCCAAGGCTCCCATTTAGATTCTAATAACAATTGGAAAAATTCATTATCAAAAGTTGTAACTCTTGATGTCCATGGTCCTAGATATCCGCTGAACTTAGCGTGGCATCTGCCAATTGTATGTCCACCTCCAATTAATGCAACAGTTTCCGGTGCATTCATACCTAGTCTAGTATAAAAGATATCCTTTATGTGATCGGATCCCAAACTTGCAATTGGTAATCTACCCATTGGAGGAACTTTTTTTGCATCCGGACAATCAGTTCTGCCTGGTCTCCATGGAACTTGTGGACCACCCATAGCTTCAACTGCAACAACTCCACCTAATGTATATAAATCAGCAAAACTAATCCATGGATATTGCTCATGAACTTGATCTAAGTAAGATTTGGCGGTATTTAGACCAGTATTACCATCATCATTGAATTCTTGAGCAAATCTCATTGTACCGCCACCGCAGCCACCAGTACCTGATGTTTTATCAAAATGAGCACAGCAATGCCAGGTGAATCTAACCATATTTGGTCCAATTGAACCATCATCATATTCAGGTTTGGGTAGACAATTTTTAATTGATTGACGGACCAAATCGTAACGACCAAAGGTTGGATCTTTTTCAACTTGACCTTTACCAGACCTTTTTCTAATTTTAATTTTATAAAGAAAATTTCCAGTGCCAGATCTTGCAGTATCATTTTTAGAATTATCAATAGTCACTTCAGTCGTGTTTTCGTTTATTGAAGGGTTAGCTGGAAGGGGTGAATTTTCCTTTCGGGAAGATGGTGGTTGAGGTTGAGATTGCTCCAAACTTTGTTGCCTCTGTTGTTGTTGTTGTTGTTGATTAAATAAATCTAATAAAGGAGTATGGCTAGAAGGGGCATCTTTGCGTTTACTGAAGGTTGTAGTCTTTGTTGGACTTAAATTATAAGGTTTTGGTGTGAAACTAAAGCTTGAATGAGTAGCAGACTGAGGAGGTGTGGTAGGAGCAGCAGCTGGTACTGGCTTACCAACAAGATCTAATTGATAATCAACTACTGAAGAAGATCCAAAATCCATTTTATCTGTATTAGTGTTAGTTAAACTCGCAGCAGTGGTAGCATTTCCTGAGAAACCAACAGGTTCATAAACATAAATAGGGGGATCTTGCAGAGTTACAGCCTTGAAAATACAAACTGGGGCATGAAAAAACAAACGATTATGATAGTAATCAGTTCTAAACCAAACCTTATATAAGAAATCTTGGAAATTTGAAACAACAGTGAATTGATCATGGACAGATTTTGCAATTGGTCTACCATTATCAAAAGCTCTATACTTATTATAATGCCTTTTTTGAGCTAAAGATTCATTGAATGTTAATTTATCATCGTTTGATTCATTTATCATAAATAGTATATTGTAGTTGTATAAGATGAACACGTGAACTAAGGAGATCAAATTCAAGATTTGATAATGAAGCCATTGAGTAAGTATTCTTAATGTGGAATAAGGTAAAAATAGACTACGGCTAATTGGACTAAGAGTAGTCAGAACATTGTAGTATGTTTCGTACACAATATCCAGCACTCCCATTTTGGTGAATTAAGTAGAAAATCCAAGTGTTTCTGGTTGTTTTTGGAAAAGAATGAGTGATGTAAAAAGGGGAAACAAACAAGAGATGAGATTACGTACAAATAAAACAAGCCGATTCAAAGGCCGTCCGGCAGTTTGGAATTGGCGCTCTTACTACGGAATATGAGGCTATTATATATTCAAATGAACTATAACAAAATAACAAGGAAGTGAGAGAAAATGGAAAAGGAAAAGGAAAAATGTAAACGTTGCCCATAATGCCGAAGGCAACTGCAGGTAAACAGAAGTAAAAATAAGAATAAAGAAGACACATCGATTTATATAAAAGGTGACAATATAATTAATGGTATAATAAAGACTAAAAAATACATAGAAGCATACAAAATCCTAGTTTAATTGAACATAATTACCAGGGAAAACACCAGTGACACCATTTGCTGAACCAGTCCACCAACCATTTTGATCTCCAGTTCTTTGAGTAATCGTGATAACAGTACCGGCAGTGAAGCTCAGATCACCCTGAGCTTGAGCAGTATAATCATACAAAGCGGTGCATGTTTCATGAGTTACACCTGGAGCTGGAATAGAACCAGCTACTGGGGATATTGGTGAAGCTGCTGTTGCTGTGTAAGCTGGAGCAGCAGTACCATAAGATACTGGGGTTGCAAAAGATCCTGGGGTCTTTTGATCCGTACCATAGCCACCATAGGCAGGCGTCTTTTGATCAGCAGTACCATATGTTGATAAACCTGTTGCTGGAGGGGTGGATAATGAAGAATCGACAGTACCATAAGGACTTGTTAGAGATGGTGAACCTGGGGTATTTACTTCACCAGCCTTACCGTAACGTCTTCTAGTAGCTTCTAATTTTGCTTTAGCATGACCTAGCTTGAAATGAGTGATACCGATAGCATCACCTTGTTCTTCAATGGTACCTCTCTTGTAATGGAAAGCTTCTAAAATATCAGTCGACAGATCAAAGTAAGGGATTTTCATTTCTTCCATTCTAGAAGATAATGTATAAAAGACATTTAACTGCATGTAATATAGAGACACGAACAGAGGTTTGATCATCTGACCTTCTAATTGAAACATGATTGGTAATTCGGTTTTGAGCATTTCATTGTAATAATCAAACTCCTCTTGAGCAATAGCAACCTCATTTTCAGCTTTATACATTTTCTCCTCATCCTTTGCTGTTGGTTCTTTTTTAGCTTGTAATTTTGTAAGAGTGTTTTGATGTCTATCAAGATCTAATTGTTTATGGTTTCTTTTAACAGACATTTTTCTAATTGATTGGATGATCTTCAACAGTTCTTGAGCAGGACCAACAATCCTAGTTTCAATTAATTCCAAGTCTGGTTTTAATGTTTCTTTTAAATCATTCACAACTCCTCTATATTGAACGCACGCTTCAATTCCTTCAGGATTGCCCTCCGGAATGGTCGAATTTGGATCTGACACCTTCCCAGAGATAGGTTTGAAGATTTCCTCAATTCCCTTAGAAAATCCAATTTGATAGTTCAACATGTCATTGACTGACTTGTGATATCTTTTAGATTCTTCAGATAATCTTTTGGTCATACTTTCAAGTTCTTGGAATCTTCTTTCGGCATCCATATAAACGGCGTCATTGGTGGATTCACCCATGTTTAACTTTTGACGCAAAGTTTGTGGACCTCTGACAATGGCTTTTTGAAATCCTTTAAACGACATAATAGATATTTGATATGGTTATTGTGCACTAGGATAGGAAGTAGCGGCCATAAAGTGGTTAAACCAGCTAATTTAGTTAAAACGCAGTGAAATGGTGACGCTGCTGCGTTCACTCTTACTGACACAACGGTCCGATGGCAGACAGTTTCGGTTCAACGACTTCTCAATATTTCAATTAGTTACAACTGTAAGTAAATGAGCTTCACAAAAACACCAAACAGCATAACACAGAACGCTCCTACCAACGCTTCACTCTCAGTCAACCATATTCATTTGAAGATAGCTACAAGCTTCATTCTCTCTCTTTCTGTTTCAAGTAACGTTCCAACGCTTTCCCTGACAAGGACGACCTTAGCAAGACTAAAAACACCACATCTAAGTTTTATCCCCTTGGCTCTGAACTCATCATTACAACTTGCGTTTTATTGAAATTATACCCACCTTTTTTTGATCAGTTGTTACTTTGTCATTTGCAATTGGTCATTGGTCATTTGCGCACAAACCGTCACCGCTAGTAGGCTGAAATTTAGTCCAACCTCAACCCGCCTTTAAAATTACTTACAGTCACCTTTAATCAATATCAACAACTATACACACACACTCACACACACATACACCAATTAAAATTCCAAAATGATGAAAGGCTTTAAACAAAGGTTTAGATCAAAAACAAATAACAAGCCAGAAAAGAAGGAAAAGAAAAAAGATAAGGATACAAAAAATGAGAAAAAAATTGGCCCTTCTGGTAGTGATAGATCACAATCCCTATCTCCTTCTGGTTCTTACCAAAGATCAAATTCTGCTTCCTCACAGCAATCGGTTACCCTTAAGAAATCAGGCTCAAGTGAACAGATATCTCTAAACAATGACGATTCAACAGATTCAATTAATAGCCCTTCCAAGTCAAATCCAAATTTGTCAAATCCTGTACCTTTGTCCATAAATAATGCAGGTACTCAATTCGGTAATGGTATCGGTGTAGATTCATTTGGAGGTTCTCGTTCTTCTGAACAGAGTCATGTTATAGGAACTCCCGTTTCTTCTTCTCAAGACATGGAAATGTCAAGATTACATGCTTCTCATTCCCCATTTGATCGAGTTCCGAAAGATGATTTAGAATTGAAACCAAGAACTCCACAAAGACATTCTTCTTCAAGATTTGAAACTGCAGCAACAAATCAGGTGTTTGAAAAGTTAGATCCCTTCGAAGACGTCCCCCCTGAGTATCATACGCAGTTATTTATTCAAAAAGTAGATCAATGTAGAATGATTTTTGATTTCTATGATGCTTCTTCTGATATGCGGGGCAAAGAGAATAAACGCGTTACACTACATGAATTAACAACTTATGTTAGTACAACAAGAATGACTTTTACAGAAGAAATATATGAACATGTTGTGGAGATGTTCAGAATTAATATTTTTAGACCAATTCCACCTCCGGTTAACCCAGTAGGTGAAATATATGATCCTGAAGAAGATGAACCAGTTTATGAATTAGCTTGGCCTCATATGCAAATGGTTTATGAATTTTTCTTAAAGTTCTTGGAGTCTCCAGATTTTAATAACTCAATCGCTAAACCTTACATCGATCATAAATTTGTGCTACAATTATTGGAATTATTTGATAGTGAGGATAACAGAGAAAGAGATAGCTTGAAAACAACGCTTCATAGAGTTTATGGTAAATTTTTAAGCCTAAGATCATTCATAAGAAAATCAATTAATAACATTTTTCTTGTTTTCACTTATGAAACTGGTAGATTCAATGGTATTTCAGAATTGTTGGAAATTTTAGGTTCCATCATTAATGGGTTTGCATTACCATTGAAAGAGGAGCATAAAATTTTCTTAGTTAAAGTACTAATTCCATTACATAAAGTCAAATCAATTGCATTATATCATCCTCAATTAGCTTATTGTATCTTACAGTTCATAGAAAAGGATCCGTCCTTAACAGAAGATGTAATTGGTGGATTGCTTAGATACTGGCCAAAGGTGAATTCACCCAAAGAATTAATGTTTTTAAATGAAATTGAAGATATTTTTGAAATTATAGACACACAAGAATTTCAAAATATTGAAATTCCATTGTTTCTGCAATTGGCTAGATGTATATCATCCCCACATTTCCAAGTTTCTGAGAAAGTTTTAGGTTATTTTAATAATGAATATTTTGTTTCTTTGGTTACTGAAAATGCCGAAAATATTTTACCAATTGTATTCCCATCATTGTATGAATTAGCGCAGCCGGAATTAGAGCTGATTGAACAACAACAGCAACAACAACAAACTAATGAATTTGATTATGATGAATCAAATAACTGGAATAGAACTATTTCAACAATGGCATACAGTGCTTTGAAAATTTTTATGGATACAAATCCAATAGCTTATGATAGAGCATGCATGCTATATGAAGAGGAGATGAAAAATAGAGAATCAAGAAAAGAGATTAGAGAACAACATTGGAAAAAATTGGAAAATTACGTCAAAAAGCTGCAGCTCGGGGATGAAGATATTACGGCACAGGTTGAAATTAAATGATTTGTGAGTGGTTTGTTGTTCGTCGGTTAGCTACTTGTGTTTTTAATGAAAAGGAAATTGTTTTGTTCAATTTATGATTTTTTTTGTGTTGTTTATACTTTTATTTTTTCTTTAATTTTGATATGTTACTATTGCTTTTTTTCTACCTTCCTGGTGAGACTCTTTTTTCTTTGTTTCACATATCTTTTTTTTTTGTTAATGCTGGTTTATTAATCACCCACTTCCTTTATTTTTTATCTATAGTCTGCGTTTTTATTTCTTTGTTTATTTTCATCTTTCTCTCTTACTACATAGTATATAGTTAATTTTAGTTAGCCTTTGTTATAATTACAAGTTTTTTTTAACTTCTGGTCAGGGTCCCGGCATTTTATTATTTGCTCACATTATTATTTATCATGCTGCCTGAAACGTTTGACTTTATTCCTGATTGTGCATCTCCCTGAATTTTATTCACAGAGAAATTGATATCATTGTAGCATATTACTTTTTTGGTTTGTGTTTTGTATTTGTCTCTCTCCTGGCCGTTTTCATTTAAGTTGGATTTTCTAGTACATAATTGGTTCTACAAATATAAGAATCGGAATAGAATCTAAAAATATGTATAAAATACATCTATACATGAAAAAAGAAGAAGCGGAATAATAAAAATATGATGATAAAGCAAAAGGAAACTATGTAGAGTTTTTATATTCTCTTAAAATAACAGGAACAGAAGAAGGTGGCAAAGCACCAACCTCGGTAATAATCTTTTGGATATATTCAGGAGGCGTCAAATCATATAACACATTCAAGATATTCAAATTTGGATAGTCTTTCCAATTGCTCAAAGTGTTCTCACTTTGCTGATATGGTTGTTGTTGCTTAGCGCTTTCTTCTTGCAATTTTTTGGCCTGTTGTTGTTGCTGTTTATTTTGTCTGGAAGTCTCTTCATATTTCTTTAACTCTAAATTATTTAAATATTGCTGTAAGTTAAATCCAGTCTTATTGAACGGTTTAGTATTGATCATATCGTCCGGGTCACCTAATTCATTCAAAGTAACTGAATCCAATTGAACTTTATCACTGAATTTAATTGATTCACAACAAACCAAAACTGGAATGTTTTTATTTTTGGATGACATGGCAACTAATGCGGTACCGACTCTTGAATACAATCTACCATTGGAAAGCATTGAGTTAGCTCCTAAAAAACAAAAATCAATGGATGACCTTTCTAAAACTGATGATAGAGAAGTAATCAAATTATAATGGCATTTGATATTATCGATCGATGACAATTCTTTTGCTAATTTTTTACCTTCAAACAAAGGTTTAGAATCAACAATATAGATCTCAAATTTTTTTTCTTGATCGATTGCACAATACCTGAACAATTTTCTTAAAACTTCTGAATGGCCATAAGTTAAAATCTTCGATCCGTTGGAAATGTGGTTAGATGCAAATTGTATTATCGCTTTGCCTGAATATAATAGTTTTTCTTGAATAAATAAATCGATAGCCTCAATTAATTCAATTTTAGCTTCTTCATCACTCATCTCAATTGGAACTGTGGCAATTTTTTGTTTGAGCCATCTGATAGCATTACCCATAGATATTGATAACGGTCTACCTGTTTTTAAATATTCAATTTGATGCGACAAACGTGATGTTAAATTTCTTTGTAGTGAAGTACCTTCTGGAGTTTTGTAGGATTTGATAACATCTTTGAAAGCTTCTAACATCACTGAACATCTGGCTGATGAACCAACTATTTTATAAGTGGAAATTTTTAAAGTCAATGATAAAATTGAAGGATGGACAATACTTGCAATTTCTGGAGATGCTGCAATTCTTTGTTCTCTAGTTTCCAAGTGGCTAAACATTGCAGGTATTTTGATATCAGTTTCTTTAATTTTAGCTGAATTCATTTTCTTTTTCATTTGAGAAGCTGTTTTAGGCTTTTCTTTCACTTGCTGTTGGTGTTGTTTATTTTGGTTTGTCTGATGTGGAATATCACCACCATTTTCAGTAGCTTTAGCCGCAGCTCTTTTAGCTGCTTTTTCTTTCTTCTTCAACTCTTTCAATTCTTTATTGGTTAATTGTCTTTGAGGTGGTGATTGAGATGTTTTTGAAGTATCATCAGCTGCTGAGGCAGGAGCCGGCACAGAAGGCATTGGTTTATCCTTCTTGGGAGTTAAAGTTTCTGACATTATCCAATGATTGTAAAAAATGATATGTTAGGGGGCTGTTAAAATCTAATCAGAACATCTATGAACTCTTTCCAAGCTGTGAGTGATTCAAAACCAAAATCGAAAAAATTTAAAAAGTGGTGCGCCATTCTGAGGTGTGCCACATTCTTTTGTGATCTCGCCACATTTCCTTATCAGAATCTGGGGTTGACAATTCTATTAATGCAGAGTTAATACAGTAATGCAGAGAAAAATAGTTATTTTTTTTTGCTTTCATTTTAATTATTTCAGAATTCTCAATATTCATGTAAGATTCAACATTTGGAATTTCAATTATACATGTTAAATATTCTATTAAAGCAAGGAAAGCGTTCGGACGTCACGCTCTGAATTTGGTAGAACCTTCAAACTGCACAAGAACCTAGTTTTTAGAAACCCATACTTTGAGGCTTTGCTCAAGTGGTCTGAAATGAATCAGCAATATATATATATTTTGAAGATAAATAAGTTATAAATGGATCTGAAATAGCCCTATTTTTGGACAAGTTAATTGAAAGAACATAAATTAAAAACAAAATAGTGAGATTGATCTTCCATTACAGATTTTGAACACCAAGATTTATTTTGCAAATAATAACATGAGGCAACTTTTAAGTTTTGAAAAGTTCCAAGATTCTGATGACTCTTCTTATGTTAATAGGAAATTTTTTTTTCTATCACTTGGTTATCCAATTGCATTGATAAAGTAATTTCATCTTTCATGTATTCAAAATTGAAATGTGAAAATATTTATGTTCCAGGAAAAGTCATTCCCAAGTGTTATTACTCTCCTAAATTGATCAATTTGACATCAAAAATATATTTGGAAGAATCAGATTGTATATTTGAAATTGATAATGATATTAAAATGTTGTCTGTACATCCATTAAGGTTCTGGATCTGGATCAATAATGTTTTGACTATGGAAACAGAGGAAATCTGACATTGTAATAGCTTTCATTTCTTACATTTATTGTGGAGAGTTGTGTCTCATAAAGTAGACATATCAACCCTGAGAAGTGAGTTCATTAGAAATCCAACAGATCGGTATCCCTCTCTAGAGAGGATCGACCACTTCATTTTATTTTAATAATGACGTTGCAAATTGTAAAGGAATTGAATACTCCCCAAACTCCCCAAGTTCTTGCACCGATTTAGTTTACGATCTCCTGTGCTATCTACATTTCCACCTACTTAATGACAAATTTGGTGCAATTCAAAATATATATCTCCCTCAGAAGGAGATAACTCGGTGCAGTGATAATAGTGATATTTCAAGAGATCATAGTCCTTTTAAAAATACTTTTGGAAATACAAGAACAGCTACTACACAGAGATTCTCATTTGATACAACAACAATTTCTTACAACTCGCCTGTTGCTTTAGCTTCCGATGTTCAAGTCTACATGCTAAATGTAGACACACTTTCGATATTGATTTATCTTTTATGGATGAAACTGTGGGAGATGATTTGAACTTGAAAACTGCCTTTGTTTTGGATGTTTGTTTGGTAATTCTTCTATTTGAATTTACCTAAATGGATATACATTTGGTAACTCTGATTTGTAAGCCAGTATGAGAATATTGGATTCTCCGTTTAGTAGGCCCAGTGCCATCGAACAAATTGTAAGAAACTAAGTAAACCTCCTGAAGTGAGGCCGATAACCGCCAATTTAGCCACCAACACGTTCCTATGCAAAGAGTTCATTGTGATCCAGAACTCCGTAAGATGGGTTGTAGTAGCATATTGAAAAAGTTAAGACAACCTTTAGCATATCCAGGCCGTTGGAAATTGGTCTGTCTGGTTGGTTGGTTGAACAATTTAATAGATCACGTGATCATATTCTTGAAAATTTTTTTTGTAGAATAAATAGAAAAAGCCAGGCATACAATCCGCTACTATGACTCTATCTTTCCATTGAGCTGATCAAATCTGTAGACTATACATATCCAACTAAAATGGGTCAAGAAGATGATGCTGAAAAGAACGTTCAAATGTGGAAGGTCAAGAAATTGATCAAAAGTTTGGAAAAAGCTAGAGGTAATGGTACCTCTATGATTTCTTTAATTATGCCACCAAAAGGTCAAATTCCAATTATTCAAAAGATGTTAGTTGACGAATATGGTACTGCTTCCAATATTAAATCAAGAGTGAATAGATTATCTGTCTTGTCTGCCATTACATCAACTCAACAAAAATTAAAATTATATAATAGTGTTCCAAAGAACGGTTTAGTGGTTTACTGTGGTGAAGTGATCACTGAAGAAGGTAAAGAAAAGAAATTGACTATTGCATTCGAACCTTTCAAGCCAATTAACACATCATTATATTTATGTGATAACAAGTTCCATACAGAAGCTTTAACTGAATTATTAGAATCAGATGATAAATTTGGATTTATTGTTATGGATGGTAATGGTGCTTTATTTGGTACTTTATCTGGTAACACTAGAGAAGTTTTGCATAAATTTACCGTTGATTTGCCTAAGAAGCATGGTAGAGGTGGTCAATCTGCTCTTCGTTTCTCCAGATTGAGAGATGAAAAAAGACACAACTATGTTAGAAAGGTTGCTGAAGTTGCAGTTCAAAATTTCATTACTAATGATAAAGTCAATGTTGCAGGTTTAATTTTGGCTGGTTCTGCGGATTTCAAAACTGAATTATCGAGATCTGATATGTTTGATTTAAGATTACAAGCAAAGATTGTTAAGCTTGTCGATATCTCTTATGGTGGTGAAAACGGGTTTAACCAAGCTATTGAATTATCTGCTGAAACTTTAGCTAACGTTAAATTCATTCAAGAAAAAAAATTAATCACTCAATATTTCGATGAAATTTCTCAGGATACTGGTAAATTTTGTTACGGTATTGAAGATACATTAAAGGCTTTAGAGTTAGGTGCCTGTGAAATTATTATCGTTTATGAAGGTTTAGATCTTATTAGATATACAATGAAAAATGCGGATGGTGATGAATCAATTGTTCATGCTGCGCCAGATGCTGCTAAAGAAACTTACATGTTTGACAAGAATGGTCAAGATTTAGAAATTGTGGATGAGCTACCATTTTTAGAATGGTTGGCTGAAAACTATAAGAACTATGGTGCCACAGTTGAGTTCGTTTCTGACAGGTCATCTGAAGGTGCTCAATTCGTTAGAGGTTTTGGTGGTATTGGTTCTTTATTGAGATATAAGGTTAACTTTGAACAATTGGTCTCTGATGATGAGGACGAATTTTACAGTGACTAGATAAGTTCAACATGTTGTACTTTTATGATACCACGCATTAATTATCTTTTGTTATTCGTTTTGTTTGTGTTTGTGTTTTTTTTTAGTGCTTTTTTTTATAGTTCATAAGCTAAAATTCATGTGTTCTATAAAACTATAAAAGCTCAAATTACACAGTAAATTAATTATCGTGTGCTATCGCTCTCTTTTTATTTCTCTTTGTTGATTTTAATACTTCAAGTGCATCTTGTTGTAGGTGACCCATTATATTATCACGATTTTCATTTTTCATTAATAAATCGGCAATGTTATTCAGACCACCAGTAATGTAGGATGTTCTACCAGATCTTCTGACTTGTTTATTTAACAATTGTCTTAATTGAGCCCTTAAAACTTTAGATTGATCTTTGCTGACCTTCTTACCTTCTTTTCTCTTTCTATCTCTCTTTAAAAAATCATCTTCTTCCAAATCACTTAAATTCTCAATTCCTAGTTCTTCAGCTGCTTTTTCAATCCAAGAATTTTCTTTATTTATATTTTGAGAATTGATTTCAGACTGTGCAAGTTGAGACGCAATATCCAATCTTTCCTTTAATTGGTCTAAGATATCCATATCCAAAGGTAAACTTTTTAAATCATCAACTTCATCATTTTTAATAACAATTTTTCTAAGATTACGCAATGGTCCAGATGCTTCCTGAGGAGAACATAAAATAAGAGATACACCTTCTTTACCAGCTCTAGCAGTTCTACCAGATCTATGAATATATGTACTTGCTGTTCTAGGTATATGGTAATGAATAACATGTTTAATGTTCGGCAAATCTAATCCTCTAGCGGCAACATCAGAAGCTATCAAAACAGAAGATTTATTTTGTTTAATTGCAGTCTCACAATTCTTTTGGAATCTTTCAAGAGATCTCAATCTTTGTTTTTGAATCATGGAAGAATGCAACGAAACAGTAGGTAGTCCCAAGTTATTTAATGTTGCTGCCAATCTCTTAACGGAATCAATGGAGTTTGTGAAAACCAATGTGGAGCCGGGGAATAAAGTTAAGAAGTAATATAACATGAGATCACGTTCAGTTGTGCCACATGGAATCATAGCTTCCGTGATTTTGTTAGCTACCACTTCGGTTGGATTAACATCTATGTAAGTTGGTTTGCCTCTAAATCTTAATTTCTTTCCAAGAAGTTGTAAAACCTTTTTAGTTTCATCTACATCCTCATCGGCTTTTCTCTTTTTGCTTTCAGTTGCTTTTTTACTATCATCTAATTTTCCAAATAAATCCTTCGAGAAAGTTGCAGAAAACACCAATGATTGCCATTTTTTGTTAAGGGGTTGATCTCCAGGTCTATGGTTAGTCATAACCTCTAAAATTTTACTTAGCTCTTCAAAATGTCCATCTGTCAATAATCTATCGGCCTCATCAAAAACAACAATATCAGTTGAGGCTAATTTGGTTGCAACTTCAGTAGTTTTTTCTAGAATTTCTAGGAATCTACCGGGAGTAGCAACAATAATTCTTGGATTATAGCTTAATAATCTCTCTTGCTTTTGAATAGATAAGCCACCAGTCAAACTTATAATGGAATTTGAAGGTAAACTTGAATATTTAACTAATTCTCTTAAATGTTTCATAACTTGATTAGCTAGTTCTCTAGTTGGAGCAAAAACGATTCCGTTTGGAGCTTCCTTTGTAGTTAATTTTCCACCACTAAGAGCTTTTTCTAGAATTGGAATACCATATGCTAAAGTTTTACCAGAACCAGTAATAGCCTTTCCGATTACATCGCTACCTTCAATAGCAAGTGGAATAGTTTGCTTTTGAATTTCAGTTGGCTTCTTGAAACCTAATTTAAATAATCCAGTTAGCGTGAAAGAAGATAAATCCGAAATAAACTCTGTCCATTCTGGTAAGCTGATATCATCATCTGGCAATTCTAAATCTTCAACATTAGTAACAGACGAAAAAGGATTTGAGGCAAGTTCATCATCTTCGAATTTTTTGTCTTTCTGTTTTTTAACTTTTTTCTCTTTTTTAGTTTGCTTAGTGTTATTTTCAGTTAACTGGGGAACTTCGTTGTCGTCCTCTCGATTATTTCTGGTGACTAATCTTGTTATAACTTGCTTCTTTTCTTTTGTGGTGGATTCCTTCTTGTTTGATATTGCATTCACTTCTTTTCCCTTAATTTCTCCACTTCCATCTACCACAACTTTTTCAGATAATTCATTCTCACTAAATGTAAAAGCATCTCCGTCTTTCATATCATTTTTATCTATTTCAAATTCTCCTTCAGGAATAGAAGTTTTGGCTTTTCTTATCTCTTCGGCGGATCTAACATTCTGGTCTTCTTTAACAACGAACTGAACTCTACCATTAACAACCTTCACATCAACACCATCAATTTCTTCTAAACCACAAAATCCTTCATAATCATCTAATGTATCAGGAATTGCGACTTTTTTCCAATTCAATTTTTCGGAGGAGACAAGATTTGGTGCATTACTTGAGATTTTTGATTTGGGAACTGTTTTAGATTTCTTAATAGCTGGTGTCAGTTTCTTCTTGGACTTCAGTTCTTTTTGCTTTTTTGCAACTAATTTCTTCGCTATACTCACCATTATTTCGTACTATAACTATTTGAAGATTGTATATCTAGAAAGTTCTTCTTAATCCAAGAAGTTCATTTGTTTATGAGTTGGTTAAATGAAAAACAATTAAAAAAAATTTGAGTCCGCGCCGCCACGCTATGTTACGTAAGCTACTGGCATAGTTATAAGTTCCTGAATAATTCAAATATCTCCTATATTCTTTGTTTCTATTTAATTCCTGTAATTTTCATCATTTACAATATTTGTATTTTTGATTTATTTGTTATGTAAATCTATGAAATATAATGACTGTAGTACGTTCAATTTAGTTATTGTGA
Source organism: Ambrosiozyma ambrosiae (assembly GCA_003705185.2). Classification (NCBI taxonomy): domain Eukaryota; kingdom Fungi; phylum Ascomycota; class Pichiomycetes; order Pichiales; family Pichiaceae; genus Ambrosiozyma; species Ambrosiozyma ambrosiae. The sequence continues at coordinate 306,035 of PPHU02000010.1, forward strand.
CCATTCAGTTCAAGCTTGTTTATCAGTCCCGAATCTTTCGAAGAACTAATTATAGGAAATGCTTTTAGAAGATCATGCCAAAGTAACCTACGATGATGATTTATTAAAAATACATTAGCTTTACCCATAGGTGTTTCTTTACTTTAGAGATTTAAAGTTCTATTTTTCATATACATAAGCTCAAAAGTTATCAAAATCTTAAAGATTTTGATGAATCGACTATTAGTACTCCTTCTTGTTCAAACCTGCTTCCCATCTCTAATGTCTGGTTTTAAACATTGGTATATCGATTTCTCTGTTGTTTTAATATTATTTTGTTTAATAATTTGAAATTGCGTATGCTTATTTGTTTGTAAATTTGTTTATTTTAATCCTGATTTCTTATATACACAGTTTTGCTACCGTTAAAAGCTGCTCGCCCTACGCATATTTAAGGAAATATCTTTTTACGCATGCAAACGTTTTCTTCCTAAAGTAAACCTGAGCAAAACATCGTTAAACCATGGTCAAGAAGAAAAGCATACTATCTAAAAGATCAAAATCTATAACATCCAGCATAATAGCTAAAAAGGCAACAAGTTTGAAACCACTTCGAGCTAGGCAACTCATCAGACGATTTCATATTCTACTGAAAAATAAGTCAATCATACTAAAAAAACTGGAATATACAGAAGAAAAGTATCAGAGTGTGATATCAGAAACTCCAAATTTACTTGAGCAATACGAATCATCTAGGTCTTTAGTTTTAAGAGAACTTAAAATCAATAAAACTCCATCAATTCAAGACTTTCAACTTGATGGATTATCAACTGTTCAATTAATTAGTAAGTTAGGTGAAATTGATGGCGAAATACACAAAAGAGGTGGGTTGGAAACATATCAGAGTGCATCCACTCAAGGACAAGATTCTAAAAGGGGTGGTGATTCATCAAAAAAACTAGTTGAATGGCTTAAAGAATTGAAATTATATGACACTACTGCGACGCCAACTGCTTTAGAAATTGGGTGTTTATCATCAAAGAATGAAATCAGTAAATGCAAAATATTCAAAGACGTCGTGAAGATAGATTTGCATTCTCAAGAGCCAGGTATGATAATTGAACAAGATTTCATGGATCGTGCAATCCCAACCACTAATGATGAAAAATTCAACCTAATATCTTGTTCACTAGTTGTTAATTTTGTGCCCAATGCCGAAGCAAGAGGCAACATGTTACGACATATAACTAAATTTTTCGATACTAGTTCCAATTTATGCCCTTTATTATTTTTTGTTTTACCGTTACCATGTGTTAATAATTCAAGGTACTGTACAAATGAATCTTTCCTGGAGATTATGAAACAGTTAGGGTTCACAATGCTAAAGAATCATGAATCGCATAAGTTAGCGTACTGGTTATTCAAATATGATCAAACCACAAGAAATTTGAAGTTCAAAACTAAGAAGAAGGAGTTAGAAAGCGGATCGAACAGAAATAATTTCTGTATTGTATTAAATTAATGCATATGGTTAACACATATTTGTGTCAGTATTACGATTATTATTATTAGTTAGACCTTATATAAATTTATAGAACTTAAATCGGAAAATGAGTTTCCCCATGATTTAGTATCATCATTACCGTTTTTAAAAGTGATAAATTTGACCTTATTAAAATACGTGGAATCAAATTGATAGTCAATCACTGGATCTCTGAATACTTTCTTATTTTTCTTCTTTGATTTTCTTGTTGCAACGATTTGAAATCCATCTTTATCGCCTTGTGAAGTTTCTTGTATCAAGGAATTTTTGCTATTTTCTGATATTATAAGTGATGATATTCTTGAACAATTTGGATATTTCATGAAATACTCAGATTTCGTAAACTTATTATCATAAACAGTAACGTCATTAGTCAACAACCATTTTGGTTTCTCCAAAGTAATAACCTCTTCTAAAAGAGTGATTGGAGAATGAGGCATATAGTACAATGAGCTTGAACTGTCAAGTACATGTGTATACTTTTTTTCGACTTTATAACCCAAATTGTTTTGCAAATATTCAATGTCAATATCATTAAAAGCAGGGTCATACAAGGAAACAGAATCAGGATCGACTTTGAAATGTTCAGATAATAACTTCAACAAACACAACTGGTATAAAGCTTGAAACTCAATTGAAACTGAACCCAATGCAAGGCATCGTATTTTGGTAAAGGGTTTTGTGATTTTTGATTCTATATGACTGCTTAATTCAGTTATTATTTCATTGTATAAATTTGACGATCTGATTAGTTGTAGCTTTTCATTGAATGATTTCAAGTGATCTTCTTTGTATGATGATTTGGATTTTAAAGAGATTGTGACAAAATCATTATCAGACGTCATTGCAATCAATCAATAAAGTTTTGAGTTAACATATTGTCAGAAAACTAACTGATTACTCTTTGGGTCATGCTATCAGTTACCGACTAGGTAAATGCCGCCGTTATAACATGCAAAATTTCCGACTCTATAAAAGACGATTCATCGATCGACTCAAACAAAGCGCCGCACATGTTGCACAAAATGTGCAGCGGCATTTTATCAAATTTTTCTTTGCTAAAAATCTGGTTGTACCCGCCTTAAGTTAAGTTAAAATTAAAAATTGAATTCTGGGGAAAATATATATATATTAAAAGAAAGGGAATTACATGGGTACAAGAAGGAATAAAACAAAATGAAGTATTAACTAAGGATAGAAATAAATTTTAGTTAGTAGTTTACCTGAAATCGGAACTGATCGCTGGAGATAAATTATTTAAATGTACAGTAAAGCACAAAAGCTGATTGGCTCGCAAAGTCGCACCTAAAATTCTCAGTTAAATGTCAGCACTAACAGAGGCTCTTAATATTAACAAACACCAGAGCGAGAAAAGAAAATTGACAAAATTCCTCATGTTTTTTCGCATCTTAAATACCCAGGGCTTCCCAGTTCTTTGTTTTCCTTCACTTCTTCTTTTTTCCTCTTTTACGTCCTAACCAGATAATCACTCTTCTGCATCTGTTCGATTCACTTTTGACTCCCCTAATATTTATTTATAATCCTCGGTTTCCATCCTTAATTCTTTCTATTCTTGCATATATTCACTAATTTTAAATACACAAATGTTATCTACTCCAGTATTCCCAACTCAAATTAGTAACATTCACACCCATTCTTTATCTTTGCCTCCATCCTCATCTTTACACTCTACAAAGAAGAGTATGACTCAACAAAAAGCACAGCCACAACAACAAAAGTTGCAACAGCAAAAAAGAGCTTCTATTTCTGCTTCTTTAGTTGCTGATGAACATGAATTACACATTGATTCCAATACTGTTAAGATTGGTTCAAGAAGATCTCAACTCGCTGTGATACAATCCGAAATTGTTGGTGCTACTATTTCAAAGTACTATCCAAAATTTTCTACACCAATTGTTAAAGTTTCAACTTTAGGTGATCAGGTTCAAAACAAGCCTTTATACTCCTTTGGTGGTAAGGCATTATGGACTAAAGAATTGGAAACCTTATTAATGGAACCTGTTGGTGAATTTGATCAAATCGATATGATTGTTCATTCATTGAAAGATATGCCAACTATATTACCTGATGAGTTCGAATTGGGCTGCATTTTACAAAGAGAAGGTATGTATTTAATTTTTACTAACTGAACTAATTATTTCTTGACTTACTTTACCCTGTTATATTTATTCAAAATGGCTTTTCTATTATGGTCTGTGTTGTGTTAGCTTGTTTTTTTCTCAGAGATGCGGAAATTTTATTTGCGCACTCTGATTGGCTGTTTTAAGAACAAACGACTAAGCGGCACACGACCATCGCTATGACCACCTTAATATGTGATCACCAAAATGATGATATAAAAGATTACTTAGACGTTAGACTTCCTAACTAATTTTGAGGAAATGTCTTTATAACTGAACCAGATCCAGCTTTTGCAACGAATCAACGAATGAAACAGTATTAAAAAAGTAAGAACAAGAAAAGTTTTTCTTCAACGTTGTGCGGCTATTGTTCTCCAATACTAACGATAACTTTAAATTTCTAGACCCAAGAGACGCTTTGGTTATGAAAGCTGGATCTCCATTCAAAACTTTGGCTGATTTGCCAGAGGGTTCAATTGTTGGTACTTCATCTGTCAGAAGATCAGCTCAATTACTAAAAAACTATCCAACTTTGAAATTCAAGTCCGTTAGAGGTAACGTTAACACAAGATTGTCGAAGTTGGATGACCCTAAATCTAATTATGCTTGTTTAATATTAGCATCTGCTGGCTTAATCAGATTAGGTTTGAAGGCCAGAATCACAAACTTTTTAAACAAGGATGAAATGTACTATGCAGTTGGTCAAGGTGCCTTAGGTATTGAAATCAGAAAGAATGACATCAAAATGAAGAAAGTGTGTGAAAAGATAGGTTGCAAAACCACAACTTTAAAATGTATTGCTGAAAGAGCACTATTAAGAGCATTGGAAGGTGGATGTTCTGTCCCTGTTGGTTGTAACACTGAATACAATTCCAAAACTCAAATGTTAACACTAGATTCAATTGTTTTGAACCCTGAAGGTACTGAATTTATAGAGTTGTCTCATACTGCCAAGGTGACGTGCAATGAGGATGCTGCTAACATAGGTCACGAATTAGCTAATAGACTGATTTCTAATGGTGCTAAGAAAATACTGGATGAAATAAACTTTGATAAAATTAATGAAATTAAGCAAGCTGGTTTAACTAATAACAACTAAAGTCACTTATACTGCTGCTTTTTGTTTTTATTTGATTTTCTTACGCTTTACCTTTTTTTTGCTAATATAAAAATTAGTTCACGTTTATTAATTATTACTTCCATTCATCCTCGCCAGTTCAGTTTTTATTGCTTTTTTCGTTATTTCTTTATTATTTTTCTTTGGTTTTGTGTGTTATTGTATGATTGTGTGTTGATATAGAGATGAAAGAAAAGGATATTGCGAAAAGTGATTCTAGTTTTTGTTTTGCAATTTGTTTGTACTTTAACAAAAAAAAGTTTCTTGTTCATAGTTCAAGGTTAAAGAGATTAATATTTACGTCTTGCGTTTTCTTTTCTATTTGCTTTTGTTTTGCTTGGTTTTAGGATCAATCAGTATTTGTTTTCACTTTCATTGCCAGCTCATGAATCGCCAACATCACCTTCATATGACAGCATTTATTAACTTCAATATTATTTTTTGATTTTTTAATTGCTTGCATTTTTAAAAATTTATCGCAAAGAGCTGAATTTATTTGAATGTGGTACTTTTCTTTGTGTTTATGGCTACTTCCTATAGCTATCCATTTATTTTGTTATTTTGTTTTATATATTATTTTTCATGGGTTGATTTAATTGTACATAGCTTTCGAATTTAAATTTAAATAAGTCATATTAATAGATAATTTACGTTTAACTAGTTTGATTTCAGTTTTAAATTTGTTCATTCATGTGTGCGTATGTCCAATGCTCATACTGTTTGTTTTGTTATTAACCCAACCCTTTCGTATTTTACTCAGATCAAGCCATGCTATCATTAGTTGAAATGTTCCCGAAGTAATAACCCCAGCTTTATTCAACCTTATTTAATAGTAAAATATCTAAGAGCAAATAAAAAAAGAAACAACCTAAAAGAATTGAAACAGTGTAATCCTAAGAAAAAACTGATGCGACAAGTATACAAAATAACAACAAAGTAAATACACTATAATAAAATTACAAAAAAAACACCATGAAAGAAAATTGGTATTCAAAAAGACTTGAAATAAAAGAATAATTACCCATGCAAGAAACCTTTCAGAAAACACACTTATGTCTGCATGCCTGTCTGAAGATTAACACAACTCACCACCACATTAGCCCAGATAGGCATCATACTCATATGGCCCATTTTTATAAAAACATTTCCAATAACTGAAATCACAATCAGAGGTTGATTCTCTCACCTTTTCTAAATTCACTAAAATGGAAATAAAATCCAACTGCCGAAACCACACCAACCAGACCAACTACACCAAACACATACACTAGGTATGGATCTATTGACCAGAAGCTCAACACACCACCGACGACAGCCGACACTGCAATCATAAGCAAATAAATACTCACAATCAATGACCTCATACTGTTTGGTGACTTTGAATATGCTAATTCATAAGCCGAGACACACGAAAAGCATTCACCTATGGCTTGCATAGCAAGGCCTATTCCAGACCACCATGCTGAAATAGGAGCAACTGTAGCACAAGTTGAAGCATATTTTCCACAATCACTGATGTCGTAGATTCGTTGTTGTAGAAGGGCACAGACTAATGAACCAATTGATGCAAGTAAGAAACCAAACGATATCTTGTGGATAGAGGTGAAAGTCATTCTTAGTTTACGTAACAATGGATATAAGATGAAGTCCAAGAATGGAATTGTGATTAGGATTGCCAAAGGGTTGAAATATTGAAAGAAATCATTAGGTAAGCCATTTGTTTGCATTGTTCCGGATTGATTGATTTGAAGAGAGCTTAAAGTGCCGTCATTTAAATTGAATTGGATAAAGTATAAATAAATGACACATACTTCAAGTGTTACTTTGAAATCTTTTAATGATAATTTATTAGTTTTAACTGAGACTAACCAAAACTGCTTGTGAAAAATCCTATTAATCCAGCCTTTAGAAAATAATTGTTTCAACATAGGAAAGATATCATCATACACTGATCTTCCTTCAGGTGTTAAGTTTCTTAATCTTGGTTTTAAGTAAAATAATAAGAATGGTAAAGTAGTATAAATGGCCATTGTTACAGCGTAAACAATCCAGAATCCATAACGTCTTTCAATGAAAGAACTTAATAATGCCATGAAACATCCGATATTAATAAACAAGTAGAACGACAAACTTAGCTTTTCTAAAGTTGCTCTATAATCAATAATGACTAGCTCACCACTTTTTTGTTTAACAACAGTATCTTTATCCAGAGTGTACTGATCCATAAGTAATGGTAGACAGTTAGGTTTAATGAACCCTGCACTGATAGCAATTGTGATGATTGAAATGACGGTCAAGATAAGAGACAATGGAATGATCTTCAAAACGGGTGGTATTGAAGCTAAAACCAACAATCCATGACCAACAGCACCAATGATGGTACCAATAACAATACTTTTAAATTTACCGTACCTTGTATCAGCCAAGTATCCAGCCAATAAAGGAGACAAGTAAGCAGTACACATCAGCAGCTGGAAAACCAAAGAAGCGGTATTCAAACCTAAGTCCAAAGCACCTGCGCTTTCATCACTGCTTAAATCCAAAACAGCACCAGTAGTTGACCCCAAAGGCAAAGGACGTTGAATCATGTTTGTTATAGAGCCAGTAATCATAAAGAATGATAGTCTTTCCGTAAATTCAACAAGACAGACCAAGTATGCGATGCATGGAATATCACCAGTTATTCTTCTTAGTTTAGCACGATCAACCAATGAATCATTCAATAGTCCTTCAGATTCCGGAAAGTAACTATCATCATCTATAGGATCTGTGTTCACTGTACGCTCCAAATTTTCCAGCTCTATATTATCGTAGCAAGACTTATCTTTGTATGTGTAATGTCGTTTCTCTTTCTTAGAGGAAGAAAAACATGGCATGGAGAGTGAATTTTCTATGTTATTTTGATCTTCATTGTAAGTAAGCGGTATTAATCTTTCCTGAGTCTCGTCGTAGTTCATGATGGTGATTTGTGGATTTTAGCTGCAGTTGAATAGAAATATATAGTTAAAAAGATGGTATTGTATTGCAAAAAAAAAAAAAGGAACAGATGGTCTTTGTATATGATTGATAGTTGGTATTATCTATACTAAGCACTGTTTTAACCTTTTGCTCTGAAAGCTCCCTGTCTCATATGTTGTCAAAGAAGTTTCCAAGGCAGATAGATCGATCCCCTTAACATTGGTTCTGTGCAACAATGCGAGTGTCTCAGAGCAGCTTTAGCGTGTCTTTTGTATATATGGACCGCATGCTGCCTATTTACCTATTGTGAATTGATCTGTGAATCACTACATTGGGATAATACAAAATCATTTTTATATCTAAAAACTATATTAAACGATATAAGAGTTTTTCACCGAAATAGAAACTCAAAACCAATGTTTGCTATGAACAGGAATAAATGTGGTGCAGAGGTGTTGTATATTCAACCCTAAACCTGAAGCTCTACGGCTGTCACTTTGTTATTCTGGAATCAATCTAGGATTATGAACTAGAAATATTTCTTATTTTCCTCGAACACCAATTATTTGAAAACTCGTATGACAACAAATAAAACATCTCATTTTTCTCTTCAATTAATTGATGACAATAACTTTTTCGATGTATTTAAAGCTGCAACTAATGATAACTCTATCGGTTCAATATGTTGGAAGCATTTCTCTAAGCGCCCCATGTACAAACCCATCTTGCTCATAACAAACGATAGTTACTTAGATAACTTCTTATTTGTAATCAACTGCAAAAGAATCTTTAAGTGAACTATTCTACAGTTCTGTAATTTTCTAGATATTCCACTTTTAGCCAAATGCACTAAACCGTAAAATAATCCACTATATCTTTATATTCTCTTAGCCACTATTTTTCATACAAGGTAAACCCAGCTGAAATAATAGGCATATCTTTGAAGTAACATAACTGAATTTTTAAATCAATATAACTGTATTTACTAGAATCTAATTACTAATCATTGGTTCAAAATGTGCTCTTTATATATTCTTAAATTTACTGTTGACAAACCTAACAAGGATTAATCGGAACTCAAACCCAATGTAATTAAGAGTGTTTACACTCAGAAAACCTCTATTGTATATGGAGGTCCTATGAGAAGTAGATATGAACATGGTCCTGGTACTAAATTTAATAAGCAAAAGAAGTGTCAGAAATATTTGTTTAACCTCTTCTCTTAAATTAAGTTGGTGTAAACCATGAGTAAATGATCATTTGACTAACAAGTTGAATGTGTATTACCTAGTCATAACGAACGCGTAACGCGTGAACTTTAGTTTATGAGCTAATTGAAAACCTAGATTATTATAACGTTACATCAATCTGAATTTACCTCCTACGGCAAAAGGAAACATATTCAGAGTTGTTGGTTTGCAGCACAAAACTGCATAGGTGAAATATCATGATTTTGCTACTTCCGAAGACAAATTTACCTTTTGTGTTTTTGGAAAGAAAGCGGATTTAAGGATCAAAACAAATTAGCGTTATATAGCTACAGTTTTATGAGTACTATAGTTGTTGTCAGGATATAGACAAATTATTAGAGCATAATCAAATTTTATCAGCCAAACTTCATAAATCAATGTATTTTGTATTAATTATGTTTAAAAAAAAGTAAACTAATGTTACAATATAAAATCTGACAGTGTATTAATTAATATCAGCCTTAACATAAAACCTTATAAATAATCAGTTCCAAAACTAACTATATTTCCGTTTTATTTCATTCAAACGATACATAAGCCATATTCTTTATAATTGAAGACTATTGCAAATCAGCTGTCAGAACATGCAGTAGTACTGGTAAGTTTTTTAAATCCGTTATGGAACTTTTTATGAATGAGTCTATCAGTCGAAGAATTCAAATATGGTTGGTAGCAATCTAACTTGTGTAATGAGGTTGATGAAATGGTTTTGTAATTTGGATTTTCAAACTCTTCTTCTTCAGAAGAAGAAGAAGAAGAATCAGATTCACTACAATACTCAGTAAAGACCTCTCTATACTCCTCCCCTTCGTTATCCTCATCACTTTCATATTCATTCTCATATTCATCTTCCAAAACATTCAATTCTTGGTATGTAGCATATTTTTTATAAAATAATGTATTTTTATCAGTGAAACTTTCGTCTAGCGAAGTAAATGGTTGTGCTTTATACACATCAGCAGTATATTCAGAAGCCTTACGTTCAAATTCACCAAATTTAATCTCTTGTCCAGGTGGTATTCTTGCTTTCTTTATGGTCTCAATCAAACTATCTAGTAAATTGGCATGGCATAACAACTTTAACAAATTCACATCTGTCTTGTACGACACTTCCTCTAATTTGGAGTAGGCGATGGATGCCAATCGAAAAGCTTCCTTGGTGTTTTTTATAGTCTCTTGATTTACTGTTTGCATCTCAACATAGACAATTAAGAACAAAAAATGATTTCGATAGTTGATAAACAATAAGTGAAGGTTGAACCAAGAAATCGCTGTACATATATATATATATATATTTTGAAGAATGTTAAAGGACTATTATATTCCTTTTAGTGAGGGTAGCACAAGGTAGAACTACGAAAGTAAATTAAAACATCGTTTCTTTATTTCGAAGTGGGAACATCTCGGTATTGGTCAGTAGAAAACTGAAAAGCAATGCTTGAATAATTATAAAAATCGTCCGACAAGACTAAAAGGCTTGAAAGTAAAAAGATACTGAAATGTATTCATTTTTGGACTTGCATCTCAGAAAACAAAAAATATGATTCTGGATTCATAAAGTGATACTAATAAGCTTTCCTTGCTTAAGTCAACTAAAATCTAGAGTATATATTACAGAAAGCTGAGTTAGTGACTTAAGTTAAACTATGTTGCAGAGAAAGTTTTGGCTCCATTTTGGTTTGAACATAGGAAACAATAGTAACAATATTTGTGAGAAATGGCATGTTTTTCCTGAAAGCTAATCCGAAATTTAGGTGTTACTGGATGAGCTGTTTCTACTATAAGCTGCTATTACTTTTACTTCCACCTGAAGGATGCTGGATTGATTTTGTGTATATCGTTCACGTCACTTTACTGTATATACAACTTGGGTTATAGACTTTAGGAAACATGCTAAAACCTTCGAGAGTTAGTTAAACTCCACTATCCAATTTTTCAGAGTTTTATAAAATTGAAGATACTCTACTCCAAAAGTAAAAAGAAGTTGGATAAATTATCTATGTTGTTTTCTGATTAAGAATCCCCTTGGTACATAAATACACTGATTGATTGTTTTCGGAATAATCAAAAACCAGCATTTCTTTTTCTGACTGCTTTTAAAAAAACTACTGTATGTTATATCACAATAGGAAATAAGTGTATTAAAAATTAAAATCTATTTTGTGAAAGCAATATCTGCATGTAGTTGAAAATAAAAGTTTCAATCTTATAAGAAATACATAACAGCAACTCGTGAAATACTAACTACAGATGGAAGGATGTTAGTTGCACACAACGTGTAGAAGGATGATATTTTTCGTTTATGTAATTCAAACATGTTTTAAGAATGTAAATTTTCTACTTGCTGCTCTATTGACATTCCACAATAAGACTTGGTTGCTCCCTTGCTTCTTGCATCATTTGTAATTGATTTATTATATAATCTGTCTGTCTCTCTTTCTCTCTTTCCTTTTCTCTACATGCAAAAAATATAAGATCTAAATTTAAAAAAGATGCCTGAGAAGAGTAGGCGTAATGTAAGTGCTTAGTTAATATTTGATTTGTATGGTAATCAGAAATTAACAGAGATGGTTGTGCAGATCCCAAAAGAGGTAGACTTTAACCAACTTCTTAAGAAAAAAGTAGCCAGTACATAATAATCTAAACAGTTAGAAACTTAAGAGTTTTGTTATAATTCTCTCTATTTGAACACAAAAAGTTTTAAGAAATCGCACACTTGCTTAAATTTGAAGTAATTCCTTTAAACAATATATATATATGATATAAATAGAGAGACAAAGCCTCGCTCGAAGATCATAGTGGTTAGAAAAGGTTATGTGTTTCGTAATATGAGCCCCATTAAATCTTATCACTAAAAAGTAAGAGTTATATATAAACTCTCTATAAACACAAGTATCAGGCACAAATTTTGACGGTTAGCCATTATATATCGGGTAACACATCTCTTATAACCGGCAGATAATGAGTAGCTATTGATACAGCTATCATCTCACTCATTTTACCACATAACGTCAGACATGCCTGCCATATTAAATATATCAAACCTTTGTGGGAAAATTTTGAAAGCTCCAAAGGATATAGTCACAACGATACAGACACAGAAGAATAAACAAAAGATAAACAAAATAACATATACTAGATATTTGAAGTTCATAGATGTGTTAGATTCACCTGAAATGATATTTGACTTAAAACTAGAAATCTGGGGATTAGTTATTATGGAAATCAATGATTTGAAAGAAATAACCGACCTGCTAGGAAGATTTACAATTTTAGATCGACTTATTAAAGAGTGTATGTGTTCGAGAGATATTATCATGGACTGGCCGTATCCATATTTAAACCCCAAAAACCCAAACTGGACTCTATCTTTCCTTGATGGTACTGTATTATATTTGTTGAAACCTGACTTTTTGAAAATTTTAAGTTGTTTAATCTCCCGTGAAATAAAGTTTAGGTCAGTAACACTTGGTCCTTTAGTTTGTAAGAGCCCCATCGTTGCGGATCAATTAACGTATAATCCAGTTTTCCAAAATTGCTTACTTTCAAATGGTGAAATCAAGTTTGAAGCTCTAACTGTTAACTTTTTGAATGATTTAGAACAGGAAGTTGATTGGTTACAAAAAGTCAAATCATTTTCTGTATCCTTAAACTCATTTAATGCTTCTGTACTTGCAAAATTTAAACAATTAACCGAATTAACTGTCACTACACAAAATTTATTAGAAGCTGGATTGGTTAGGGTCTTGTATAGAGTCAATCAGTCTCGTTTAAATTTAAGAAATTTTAAGATTCAATATGAAAAATTATTTTGGAGCACTACAGATAATGTTCCAGCTAGTTTTTGTAAAGAAATAGACAACTTTTCGAAGAAAAGCCCAATAACAAAAATCGAATTTATTCAATACATTTCAAACTTTTCTTCTGATTTCAGATTAACCAATGAAATAGATTTTGATCAAGAATTCTTTCATTGCTTTAGTTCCTTGCTATCATATTTTATTAAGATGCCTTTAAGCTTGAACTTCTCAAATTATTATGATCTCACAAAGTTTTCCAAATTAAATACATTAATGATCACTAATTGTCCCTTTTATGAAGAAGGACCTATTGTTTTAAAAAGTATTTCGATTAAGACCTTACTAATTGAACGCTTACAAATAAACAAATTTTTCAATTTCGATTTGCATAATATGCCCAACTTAGAATATTTAGAGCTCGCAAGTGTTAGTATCGATAGCCAGACTTTCAACGCGCTACCCAATTCGTTAACTTCAATCGGTTTACAAGACTGTGAGGTATTCGGAGATATAATCAGTCTTCCCAAAAAGCTTAAAAGCCTAATTATCTCTGGAGGACTCTATGCCAGATTCAAAGGGTTTACCAATTCAAATTGTGTTCCATCTTTTGGGTTACAATTGACTGATTTCTATAGAAACTACTACTCGGGTACTTACACGAAGATTATAAGGGATCTATTGGGAGTTGCTAACAGTATTCATTACGAGAATCAAAACTGGTCTTCGGCTCCTCCGATGTATGTGTCATTAACACCTTTCCAAATGCGGTATAGCGTTGATTTTTTAGTTAAATATTCTGAAACTAAAGATTCAGGGTCGATCTACTATGAACGAAGTATTTATATTATCGTTTTGACTGAGAATGGCCGCAAATCCTACGCTGAGATAGTAAGACAAGTTGTGGCTGCTTGTATTGAACCTTTTAAAACATACGATAATACATCGGTTGATAACTTCAAGAAAATTGGACATAGATTAAATTTGGATCAAATTGCTTATAACTTGGATAATGGAGCACTTCCTATACAGTATAAGATAATCGATGTGGAAATTGGGTTTCCTCATATTATTTAGGCCCAAAGCAAAACCAATCCTCCTTAATAATCATTAAGGATATTTCGGATAAGTAAATACATTCCTTCTCTCCTATATAAACCTTGAAGTTTTTTAAAAATGATTTGTGAATTAATACCTATCGAAGAAATTTGATTAATTTATACATTTGATCCATATATATATACCATTGATTTGAGTTTTTCCATCTAGCCCCTGTCAGTCTAAGTCTGACCCAAGATGCCAGATAGAGGCATATATCATATAAGTATGTATGTATGCATGTATGTATTTATGTATCTTTTTATTGCCTCGAAGACGCTTAATATCAGATATCGACGAAATCAGTAATAAATATGATTAAGGATCAGATCCAATTACCGCACCATTGATCGTTGAACGTGGATAGCTCTCAGTATGAGTGCATTATGGATATCTCGATCTTCAAGTAGCGACACCAAGTCTTTTTGTAAAGGAGAAAGAAATAGATCTTAATATCCTCTTCTATATATGCCAACTCACTATTTTTTTCATACTTTTAACATTATAAGGCTATATCTTCCAATTTTTTTTGCATGATTGAAAACTACTTCAAAAGATAATGAGTATGTGCTAGTAACAATTCCGAGATTTTCAATAGTAAAGTTAACAGACATCGCCTCGAATAAAGGTTGGCCCATAATGTTAGGCCAATGAGCTGTCATCAAATCATTTAATTCGATCTTTTTGTTCCTTTAATTGCAACATAGATAACAATTTATTAAAGATAATCTCCATTATAATTGGCATATGTATATAAACTTCTCAGAAACACTACCCTTAAAACTCTTATAAATGTATTATGAATCGCCCCTCCTTTCTTCTTTTAAGGCTATTGTACTTAAATACCACAGTAATCTGAACAGATCGACTTAGATTCAAGCTCACGTTACTGAAACTACTCTATTGAAGACCAGAATTAAAAGCAAAAAGATAAGCAGTGAATTATACCATGGGCTTTTCACTTATGAATTCATTTGTAGGATCTCCTAGAGACATATTAAACGGCATTCAATGCTCTCAGCAAAGAAGAAAGATTGATAAGGTAACTTCTGCAAACTATTCAAAGTTTGTCAAACTGTTAACCTCTCCTGATGTTCCATTTGAAATAAAATTAAATATTTGGCAATTAGCTGTTGTCAAGATTGATGACTTACATCAAATACTGAAATTGTTAGGGTGCGATCACCATTTAGACCAAATTGTTAGAGATTGTCTTCAATCAAAGCATATTATTTTGGACTGGCTCCATAAGGCTCCTACAACTGGTGTCCAGGATTCTTTTTGGAAATTAAAATTCTACAGTGGTGACAAACGAGAAGACACTATAGAAGCCAATCCTCTATCTAGGCAAAAATATAAGAAGCTGGCACGTATGGTTGTTGCGAACAATATTTTTTTTAAAATTGTTACATTAGGAGAACTGGTTTGCTCTAATACATTTATTCCAGGAGATAAATTTTATGATCATGATACAAAAACAATTATCCAAAATTGTTGTGAGGTTAGATTTGATGTTCCTCATGTTTATTTTTTAGGTCTGCACATGTTAAATTTCAAATTTGATTGGCTCTCAAAAGTTAGAAAAATGGAATTAAAATACTTTGATTCTGATATTATTCGTAGGTTATACAATTTGAAGAATTTAACTATTTCTTCAAAAGACTTGATAGAAGAATACACTGTTAAAGCAATTAGTGGCCTGAATGGTGTTTATTGTGAATTGAATTCTCTAACCTTTGAATACGAAAAAATAGACTGGATTATGGATTCAGTTGCTTCTCAGTTTGCCTCAGAATTAGTGAAATTTGCTTCTGAACACCCTTCAACTGTTGTGAAATTCAGGTTATCAAAACCTTTTACACGCTTCCGAGAATTCAGCAAACCAATCGAATTAAATAAAAGATTTCTTGCTCGGTTTAAGCATGTTTTACCATTTTTTGAAAATTTACCATTTATTTTAAGTAGAACCAATTGTTCGGACTTGAATTGTTTTTCTAACTTGAACACATTAATGATTACAGGTTGTATAGGTGCTCTTGACAACCCAACTATTTTCCAAAGTGTATCTGTTAAAAAGCTTCTACTTGAAAAGTTACAACCTGAAAATATTATTTTTAATTTTGATTTCAGTGGTTTAACGGGTTTGAGGTATTTGAAAGTTGGTGATGGTGTGAAAATCGATGCTAATAGTTTCAAAACCCTTCCTGGTTCACTCAAAACATTGTTATTTCAAGATTGTAATATTTCCGGAATCATCACAGCATCTTGGAAGAATCTTGAATCACTAAATATTTCTGGTAATCCTAAAGTGAAATTCTGCAGTTTTTTTTCGGCCAATAGTGAATCAACAGCTAATGTTAAATTTACTGAATATTATAAGAAGAAAAACAAAGATGGACACATCGACATAGTTGCTGATTTAATCGACACAATTAAAACCGTTTATTATGAAAAACGTGATAAAAGAGGGTTCGCTCCTAGAATGTATGCTTTCATTATTCCGTTCACTAAAGCTAAGGATGCTAAAACTGAATCCGATTTTGTAGAGTTCTTAGTCAAGTACGCTGAAAGTGATGGCACGCTTTATTATGAAAAAATTGCTAAAATTCAAATTTTCCAAACTGTTGGCCGGTCTTATAGAAATATTTTTAAAACTGTGATTAATGCTTGTATCCAGCCTTATGAATTCTATGATACCAGATCCATTGCTAATTTCAGAAGCGTTAAGCACCCAAAGATTGCCAAACAAATACGAAAGAATCTGGAAGAAACTGAAGTGTGTCACAGCTTTATATTAGAGGAAGTGATTAGTGGCCATCCGGTTCCTGTTGGTTTGTCTGTATACTAGCACCATCATGATGGTGTTCCTTGTTTTATCTCTGGGTTTTCGTGTTTTATTTTTTTTGTCTTTCGCATGTTTTGTTTTATTTCATTAAGTTCATCCTTATATACTGGTTATATAAATTTCATTAACTCTATTTCCTTTCTCATTTTTGTAACTTTTTCTAACGAGTTTTTTTCATTATTTTCATTTCCTATTCAACTGGATTTAAAGAATAAAGGAATATCTTCTTTTAATTACATAAAAAGCTTAAAGAATAGTAAATAATTGATTATTCTGTTAGGTAGCAATGTATAGTAGGACATTGATAAGCTTAGTAACTAAAAACTTGAAGTTTGTTAGAGATCAAAAGAGACTTCAAGGCCAAATACAAGATTTCCTTTTAAAATGCAATACGGCTACTAACCTCCTGCTTTTTACATCAGAAACGGAGTATCCAGCATCTTATACCTTAAAGTAACTTATATGGAGCTTTGTTTTCGATGCGAAAACACATAAATATTTGATTCAAAATGTCAAAACAACAGAAAAAAATGTCTTAGACGCCTGTACCATGTGATTTTCATCCCAATATGCTACCAGATTAAAACTTTGTTTAAATTTATACAGGATGACAGAATATAATATTGTTTGGATAATATAATTTATAAATACTTAAAGAGTGAACTGCATTGCTGATCTCTTTAATACAGAATTCTTTTTAAAATAAAGAAATAGCCTTTAAATCATGACCCTTCATACTCATCAATCCCAAGAAGAATGGGTTATTAGAGAGTATCTTCAAAATGGAAAGTACTCTGATGTTTCTCTTCAAATATTTGGCACCACATATAGATTGCATAAAGCCAGTTTATCAAGGTCCCCATTACTATCCGTTGCTTTAGAGAATTTGTCCTCTCTTAAAAAAGAATATAATTTACAACAAAAAAAAAGAGAAGAAGAAGAAGAAGCGTCTTATGTCATTATCAAGCTGTCAGATATCATCAGTCTGGATAAAGGGATTATCCATGAAAGAAATAATAGCAATGCTGAAACCTCTATCCTACCAGACCATAGAAGAGCAGCATATATGTTTGATTCTATTGAAGATATGGAAAATGGTATATTTTATTATTTTTATCTTGGTGATAATAGAATCAATCAACAATCATTTGAAGTAATGCTAAGAAGATTATATGGCTTTCCTGATTTAATCTCTGAGGCTCAACAAGGTATCAGTATGTTTGCCACTGCAGCTTACTTCGATTTAGAAGATTTAGCTGATTATATGCAGCACAATATTCCCTCCCCAATTATTTATTTGGATTTACCTCAAAAATATTCCTTTTTACTTAATACACAAATATGTGATACCCTACCATTCACAGAAAAATACACAAAGAAATGGTTTGAAATGGCTAATATTATTTGCTGGTTTGATCCTGCAGATGAAGAAGAATTTTTGAAACTTTATGATGGTGACTTAACTAACTATTTAAAAGTAACCGATGCACGTTTAAGAAAGGGCATGTTATTAAGTTTTGGTGCTGGATTTACTGCATCAGAAGAAAATCAACTAGTTCGAAATATTTTAAATGGCGAAAATGTTCCTGGACAAGGTTTGAATAGAAGATTCTACATTCTTAGCAATAATTCAAAAGTAAACTTATATAGCGAATATTCATCCAGTGATGAATCAAACACATCAAGTAGCTGCTTTGATACTAGCATTGAATGTGAATTTTCTGGGCCTGATAGTGATACCAGTGATTACTCTTGTGATGAGGACGAAGCAGATGACGAAGAAAGCAATAATTCTGATACTGAAGATGAATTCAATTATTTAAGTGAGACCTGCCGTAACTTCCAAAACGGTTTTACATCAGTATTAAATATTCAACACGTAACCTTATGCTATTTTTGCTCTGCCACATTATGTGCTATTTGTACTATAGTATACTTTATGGTCTTTTAGATACAGTACAGTAACATGATTACGAGATATTAACTTATAATTTTAAAATCAATATAGGTTGATAACTCCATTTTTTATATGTTCATTCTCTATAAATATTGCTTTTATAATAACATGGATAGAAAACAATAAATTATATATGATACTCCAATAACTACAATTTATAAAGGATCTATATACAAGCTATGATCTTGATCCGTCACAAATGTATATAAAAGTTATTTTCTTTACACAACAATTAGTTTTGAGTTCCTTGTTGGTCAGTCTTCTCGATAAATCTTTCATAGAAATGGTATGTTTCAAAACAAACTTCAATAACAATTAAGTAAATAATAATCCACTCTAAATTGCTTTCTTTTCTACTTTTCAACAAATCAACCAAACTCTGGGCCTCTTCAGATGCATAATCTAATTTTCTGTTCAATAAATTAACTCTCGAAGTGATATCTAAAACTTTTGAAATACCGCTGTAATTTTTTTCTAAACTTGGTTCATCCCAGTATAAATCTGGTGTCTCAATTAATTCAGAATATAAGTTCAATTTACCTCTTAACAATAATAATCTTCCGGATGATGTAATGACATCTTTGGCGCTAACTCCCAAGTGTTTACCTTTAGATAAATTTTCCGTGGTTTTCTTAGTCAACTTAATGTGTTTTTCTAACGAAGATTCCAAAATGGCTAATCTAGTAGATCTAGAAATACCATAAGAAAATGCAACTTTGTCAAGTAAAGTTTCTTCGTCTGAACCTCTTAAACAAATAATTTCTTTAGAAACAAATGAACCAGCATTGGTAATACCAACAGCTCTTTCAGGTGAATCAACACCTAAGTCAATAAAATCTAAATCTTCTGTTTCAATTCGGTATGGAGTAATCATTCCGTCTTTGATCAGAACGGCAACCGAATTAATAACCTCGTTTTCTTCGACATTCCAAGCAATAATAGTACCCGACTTCATAACGAAAACATCACCTGAACCAAAACCAGAGATAAGTGAATATTTGAAATAAACGGTCTCACCACTGACAATTTCACTATTAGTAATTCCCTTTAAATTTAACATAGAGGATACTTTGGATAAATCATATTCTTCACAAGTAGTAGCAGACACCACTGGTTTGACTTGATGATTCAAATACGATGTCAACTTTTCTTGAGCTCTAGTGAAAGAAGGATTGAATGAAGAATCAGATTTTCCATCCTTAGAGCCAACTTTCGTAATTTTTCTTGGAATTTGTGTTGGTTTGGCAATATACTGTAATTTTCGTAATGTGTTGAACTGTCTAATTGTTACCGATGATATATTAACTGGGACTTCACGTTTTACTATTATTTTTGAACACAGTCTGAATAAAACATTGCCAGGCACTAGTGTTCTTTGAAACATTCCAGTTTATATTGGTGATGATGTATATAGTGATATTCCTTGTAATATACTTTTCATTAAACCAACACCAGACCGTTCTGTAATCTCTTGAACAAATATATCATACCTGTAGATATTATATTATATTACGTAAGTTGGGCGTTGGTGCGGCACGTATTTAATTCTCGCACGACCTTGAATCTCGGATGTTGGAGCACCTGTTTAAGCACTCAGATTCAAAATTCAATTATATATAGCTTCTGAACTCTCAACTGTCTATTTTTAGAAAGGGGAACATCTAATAAATTTGTTAAATATAATGGCAATTAGTAGTTGTGCTATTACTATATAAAATAATATGACAATTCTACTTGTTGTAATAGTGGGCTGCATTCTTGTAAAAGCAGTATTACACTTTTTGCTGTTACTATTACTATTAAAGGAAGATGGAGAAATTCTTGGAGTTGTTACTTTAAATTGAAGGCTAATTGGAGGTCAAGAATAACTGCGGTTCACAAGGATTATTGTTATTAAAAGTTGATATGAGAATCATGTCAGCAGCAACTACACTTTACTGTTGCAGTATATTAGTGGGTTGGTTATACGATTTGGTTGTGCGGGTCTAGTATGAGTAGGTTTATTAAATGTAGTACTCAGTCTTTCTGGTATTTATCAAAGGAAAGTCCTCACATAAAGAGCTCAAATTCAAATTTAAGAACAATTAAACTGAATCAGCTTGAATAACTTATCTCAAGAGTTCAGTCAGCTTTTACTCATTTGTTTAAACATTTTTGAAAAAAAAACGAAACAATGTTTAAAAGCAATCTACCCAAATCATTAAAGCATTTTTCATAAATTTGAGAAACTTATAATCAGGAAAATCTAGCAAAGTCTAAAGATATATTTATTATATGAAAGGACCAACACTCTACTCTAACAGGAATAAAGTTGTAAGAGTTCAATACATGAACTATGTAACTCTTAATCCAAACAGAAAATAATTGACATCAACTTCCTTATTGCATCATGATACACCTATTAATAAAGATTTTTAAAAACTGTCCTCCTTTTCCACTTAGTTGCTTAGGAGAGAGCGTTTACAATGAAAATCAGTTCGCACCTTCCGTTTTCAGACTCTCGACCCCTTTAACAGTCTCGGCATACTATGAAAAGACCATAATTATGTCACCAGAGACATTAAGGAGTTCAGGCTTCTGCTATAATCACAGATTATTTCAGAATATATAGTTACTTAAGTAAATATTAGGATAGAGACTTTGAATGGCCAATATTTGAGTACATATTCCAAATATGTTATTTTTGCTCTCCGAAATATCTCTTATCAGTTCGTTTGCGCTAAAATCTTAATTGATAAGAGACATTTCGAAATCATTTTGAAGAGCAAAAATAATATATTTGGAACACTAATCAACAAGTGAATTTATCAATTTACTCTTTTGCACTTTTTTGTACTGTTTTTGTATCTTTCAACAGAATGATTGAAATTTTCTTAAAACAACATTACATCGATATAGCAAAATTTGTTACTACGGTCAACTTTTCATATCTTATCTTTTCATTCCTGATATATCCACTTTATTTCCATCCATTATCTAAAATTCCAGGTCCAAAGGTATGCGCTCTGACTAAATATTGGATACTATACCTTAATTACTCCGAGAAAAGAAATCGATATATACATAATTTACATAACGTTTATGGTCCTATAGTTAGAATAGGACCAAATGAAGTAGACATTTCTGATGTTGATTATTTGAAAGATATTTACATCAATAATCTTGATAAGACTCAATTTTACACTCAATTTACAAAATTCAATTCTTTCAATACTTTTTCAACTATTGATAAACAAACTCATAGAGAAAGTAGAAAAGTTTCAAATAAGTTTTATTCAAAATCAACGGTTGATAGTGAACCAATTCAACTCAAAGTTAGAAATGTAATGTCCCAGACTTTAAAAGTTTTATACAATAATCAAAATAAAGAAATTAATGTCTTTTACTTTTGGGCAATAATGGCGATGGATGGTGTTACTAGTTTTACGTTTGGTAAACAATATTATGACCCATTATTAAAAGATCCATTCGGTAAAGGATGGTCAATTATAAACAATTTCTTGAACCAATCTTCAGCTATGTTTTGGGCTACTTCAGTTCCTCTTTTATATAATTTATTTTTCTCAAAAAAATTATCTGTCTCCCATAACTATGTTGGTGATTGGATTTTAGAGCAGTTCAATAATTCTTTAAAATCTTTGAATGATCCTCTAGCCGATGAAACATTAATTACTACTTTATTAGGTCCATTTTCAAAAGGTTCTAAAAAGGAACCTTTATTTGATCAATTAAGAGCAAAATCTGAAGCATTTGATCATATTGCTGCGGGACACAATACAACTGCCACTACATTAAGTTATTTATTTTATGAAATGGCTTTACACCCAAAATATCAACAGAGGCTACAAGAAGAATTAGCCCAATTCAACAAGGGCAAATTGCCAACTGCTTCAACCTTTCAATCTTTTAAATTTTCAGATATTGAAAATTTACCATTCATGAATGCAATAGTGAATGAAAACTTCAGAATTCATACAGCTATCCCTGGACAAGAGCCTAGAGAAGTTGGTATGTCTGGTTTAAAATGGAGAGGTTCAGTTGAGACCCCAGAATGTTTAATTCCTTTCGGAACAATCATCACTATGCAACCATGGACTTTACATCGTAATCCTAAGGTTTTTCCAAACCCTTATGAGTTTAATCCTGATAGATGGCTAACTTCGGATGCCCAACAGTTAAAAATGATGAATAAACACATGATGCAGTTTGGTTCTGGTATTAGAATGTGTGTTGGCTTGAATTTAGCTATTTGCGAAATCAAATTATGTGTTTGTAATGTTTTTGCAAGATATAATGTTGAATTAATCGACGGATTTGATTATGCTAATAAAACAAAAATGAAAGATGTTTACACTACAGTGCCACAGGAGCACACTATGCCTATTATTTTTAGGGCTTTAAATGAGTGATCAATCTTTTTTTTGATTTCCTGCATACCTCGTCGTATTAATTTTATTATCCTATTGTTTAATACCATTCTGACTCTATTTATTTATGGTTTTCTTTTATACTTTTTTTTTAAAGTTTATACTTCCCAAATTTTATACTCTCCAAATTTTATACGTTGGTTTCTCTATATGGCATTTTTATATCTACAATCAAATTCACAAGTTCAATTTAAAATTACAAAACAACATGTAAACAAACAAAACCAATCAAGCATATCTACCTGTACCCTAAGTTAATTGAAGAAAATAAACATCAATAATTCAACATATAAGTGAATTTTATGATAATAAAAAGTTTAATTTAGGATTTATAAGGATTTATGTATAGAAAGCATTCAAAGGAGAGTCTGCTCCCATCCACCAGGACAGAATCAATATTCATTATAGGTATATCTGAAAGCAGTGAAGTAATAGCTAAAATAACCAAAATTTAATTTTACATCTATATACTTTCAATATGCATAAATAAAGCTAAGGATCCAAAAGTAAAACAAGGGCTAATTTAGTTACAGCTGGCATATCTGGAAAATGGTGGAAATAATATAAATATAAATTTCAGTCATAGAGGCCACCTTGTCCGCTTTGATATAAACATTTGATATAGGTAATAAACCTTAGTTGTAGTTTATTTTTGATGTCTGATAATTCAGACAGGGAGAGTTTCAACCTTTCATATCTTACATAAAAAGGTGTAGAAAAGTTTCTTGTTGTATATTATTTCTATCCCCTTTAGTCGTTCAGATAAAGCTTCAGTATCGAAACTTATTTTATATATAATTTAAATTAAATACCACTGCTTTCCTCAAATATAACACTTAATGGTGTTTACACTTTCTTTAATCGATTTTTCAAAGTGGACATGTGTTGAAGCAATTTATCTGGGTGGTTAGGTTTTAATTAAGCAACATAAACAGTTGGAGTAATTGCGCGGGAATTTTTCTATACGACAAATTTTTCAAAATTGTTTAGTTTTTAAAATATAGTTGAGGCTTGATAGCGAAAATAAAAGATATCATGCTATATAAATCTAAGTTTTTACTTTTCAGAGCTGAGTTAAGTACAGACAATAGTTTTCAAGTATTCCACAAAGGTATTACTCATAATTACAAAATATGTCAGGCCTGCCAAATTTAGCCTCAGATGCTGTTTTAAAGCAATCTGTCCCAGTTCCAGATTATTTCAAAGAAGTAAAAGGTGTTGATTATTCTAAACCAGACAGTAGAAATGCTAGGGCCAAAGATATTATTTCATCAATGAAAACCATGGGTTTCCAAGGTTCATCATTAGCTAAATCTTGCGATATTATTGATGAAATGAGATCATGGAGAGGTAAACATATTAATGAATTAGAAGATCATGATAGAAAAGGTGAATTTGATGATGAAGGTTATCAAAAGACAACGATTTTTATGGGTTATACTTCTAATTTAATTTCATCAGGTTTGAGAGATACTTTAAGATATTTAGTTCAACATAAAATGGTTTCTGCTATTGTTTCAACTGCTGGTGGTATCGAAGAAGATTTAATTAAATGTTTAGCTCCAACTTATATGGGTGATTTTGCCCTGCCAGGTAAGAAACTAAGAGATGAAGGTATGAACAGAATTGGTAACCTAATTGTTCCAAATGACAATTATTGCAAATTTGAAGAATGGATGGTTCCCGTCTTAGATAAGATGTTAGAAGAACAAGAAGAATTTGCTGCCAAAAGAGGCAAGGATGCTCTTGATGCTGACTCTCCATTTTGGACACCTTCAAAGATGATTGATAGATTAGGTAAAGAAATCAATGATGAAAGCTCTGTTCTATACTGGGCTCACAAAAACCAAATACCAATTTTCTGTCCTGCTATTACCGATGGTTCAATTGGTGATATGCTATTTTTCCACACTTTCAAAGCTTCCCCAAAACAATTGAGATTAGATATTGTTCAAGACATCAGAAAAATCAACTCAATGTCAATGGCTGCCTCCAGAGCTGGTATGCTCATTTTAGGTGGTGGTTTGATCAAACATCATATTTGTAATGCTTGCTTGATGAGAAATGGTGCTGATTACGCTGTTTTCATTAACACTGGTCAAGAATTTGATGGTTCTGATGCTGGTGCTAGACCAGATGAGGCTGTTTCTTGGGGTAAAATTAAAGCAGAAGCTAAATCAGTTAAAGTGTACGCTGACGTTTCATTAGTTTTACCATTAATTGTGGCTGCTACTTTTGCTAGCGAGTAGTTAATTTATTATTTGATGCTATCTTCTCTCTACTCTGTTTACCTGTTTATATGTTTTTAGAATTCATTTTTTTCTCTTTTTTTTGATATCTTATAAAATCTAGTCCGCACACAAGTATACAATTATCACTATATTCTAAAAAATTTAGCGTATATTTGTTGAAATATGTTATAATAAATAAATAAATGTAAAGAGTACGAAATTTAATGGATTATTGTGAATAACAAAAAGTGTAATTAAGCTAACCTCTAACACCAACTTTTGGTTCCCACGAATGCAGTTTTGGTTTAGCAGTATTATATGGAACGTAAGCACCTTTAGTATGCGTCAAATTAACTTGATGAACTTTGTGTAAATCATATCTAATCGCAATATCTTCCTTCTTTAAATTTTGTGGAGGAGTATCGGTACCATAAGCTAACCAATAATGCCAACCTGGCTCAACTTCTGACATTTCCTTACCCCAGAAATTTTTGTATTCAACCCATCTTGATCTTAAATGTATTTCAGCAGGGTCATTTGTTTCATAGAATTTGTTACCATAATCATCCATACCAACAAAGGTACCAGACTTGGTATCGTCCATCATTGCTATTTGACGCAAGGATCTCTTTATACCTGAATTCCAGACATTTTTGAACACTCTGATTATAGATGTTGACATAATTAAATAAACAAATGGATTGTGTTTAGAGTGTACTTAATAGGATTGATCAAATACAGTGAATTGAGTTTAGTCTTTACTCTAATGATATCCCCCTCCCCGCTTTTAATATAGGTAGATTTGGGATTTTAAAGAAAAGAGACCATAGACGCGACTACAAATATATTAATTTGGCGCGTCGATAGACCAAAGTCACATGACTCCTGCAACGGGCCCGGTTAATGCGCGGCGCTAGAACTAACACGCATGCTGCTTGTTTTAATTGGTCAGTGATCTTCCAGCACACCCCCCCGCGCAATGAAGTTTTGTTAGGATTTTTTTGTGAGTCACTGACTTTTGCGGTGAAAAATTTTGATTTGGTCGACGAACTGACATCTGGAGAAATCACCTTTATAATTGCTAGTTTTCCTTCTTTCTCTTTTTCTCTTTTGCTCTTATTCCTTCCTTTTTCTCATCAATTGAGTTACTCATACTTACCCAATCATTTATCACAATGTACAGAAACACTGCTATTAGATTATCCAGAGCTGCTGGTTCAAGATTAACTTCTCAAACTTCCAGAAGAGCATTATCTGCTTTAGCTTCAGCTGCTAGACCAACATTAGCCAAAAACGCTCAAATTTCTAACGTTAGAGGTTTAAAGAAGATCAACTTTGGTGGTGTTGAAGAAGTTGTTCATGAAAGAGCTGACTGGCCAAGAGAAAAACTATTAGAATACTTCAAGAACGATACCTTAGCCTTAATTGGTTACGGTTCTCAAGGTTACGGTCAAGGTTTGAACTTGAGAGATAACGGTGTGAACGTTATTATTGGTGTTAGAAAGAATGGTGCTTCATGGAAAGCTGCCATTGAAGATGGTTGGGTTCCAGGTGAAAACTTATTTGATGTCAACGAAGCTGTCACCAAAGGTACCATTGTTATGAACTTATTATCCGATGCTGCTCAATCCGAAACTTGGTCCACTATCAAGCCATTATTAACTGAAGGTAAGACTTTATACTTCTCCCACGGTTTCTCTCCAGTTTTCAGAGAATTAACCAAGGTCGACCCACCAACCAACATTGATGTTATCTTAGCTGCTCCAAAGGGTTCTGGTAGAACTGTTAGATCATTATTCAAGGAAGGTAGAGGTATTAACTCTTCTTACGCCGTCTGGAATGATGTTACTGGTAAGGCTGAAGAAAAAGCTATTGCTTTAGCTGTTGCCATTGGTTCTGGTTACGTTTACCAAACCACTTTCGAGAAGGAAGTCAACTCTGACTTATACGGTGAAAGAGGTTGTTTAATGGGTGGTATTCACGGTATGTTCTTAGCTCAATACGAAGTTTTAAGAGAAAATGGTCACTCTCCATCAGAAGCTTTCAATGAAACCGTTGAAGAAGCTACTCAATCCTTATACCCATTGGTTGGTAAGTACGGTATGGATTACATGTATGATGCTTGTTCCACTACTGCTAGAAGAGGTGCTTTAGATTGGTACCCAATCTTCAAGGATGCTTTAAAACCAGTTTTCCAAGACTTATACTCTTCTGTTAAGACTGGTAAGGAAACTCAAAGATCCTTGGACTTCAACTCCCAAGCCGACTACAGAGAGAAATTAGAAGCTGAATTACAAACCATCAGAAGTATGGAAATCTGGAGAGTTGGTAAGGAAGTTAGAAAATTAAGACCAGAAAATAACTAAGTTTAGGCTTGTTTTATTTACTTTTCTCATATTACTGTTTTAAACACATCACTCAAAGCTAGTCTTGAATGACTGTATTTGTTTAATTGTTTTTGTCTTGTTATTCTTATTTAATTATCTCATGGGTTAACGGTTAACTGATAACACAAAAAATACTAAGTTATTATTTGCTCTATTATTTCTAATATATATTCTTGTTCTCGTTTTTTAGTCTTCTTTCATCTCTCGTTATATTTGCTATTTTGTGCATTGAGGACATTATGTTTAATGAATAAACAAAGTTCTCTCTATTTACTAAACAGTATCAACTAGTAATTCAGCTGTATCGTGAAGTCTTTATCATCGTAGAATTTGTAAATTTGTACCAGTATGATCCACCATAGATCTAATATCATAATTGTTAATATGAAGACTACAGTAACAGAAATAAAGAAAATAAGGGTCCTCCTCTACTTTGTACTAATTACCGTGGCTCTTTTTATTTTAGCCTGATTCACATAGATAAATAGTGAGTGTATTTGCTTTATCAACACTGCTATCACCATACCACAATATTAACACTACAGTCACTGCTGATGATTTACTTAAATTTTCATTACTTTCAATTATCGTCAGTTGACTAGTCACATATATATATATACCACCTTTCATATTATCTGTATTTCATATATGAACTTCATGCTCTGCATTGAATTTACAAATCCCCGGATCATATTATGGCGCTAGCCAAACCCCATTGATCACGTGTCGTTAGACTAACTGTGGCTCTACTATTGTCGCAACCCCAGCCATCGAACAGAGAAGAAAGTAATTGAAAAATCAATTAAGTATATAAACCTACTCGTTTGCCCTTTGCCCTTGGATACCTCTTCTCATTTCTTTAAGTAAATCAAATCAATTGATTCAATTGTTTCATATATACATATATATTAGTTTTCAATAAAAAATGTCCATTCCAAAGCCACAAGACGGTACTTTAAGATTAGGTTCTAAAGCACCAGATTTCCAAGCTGAAACTTCTAATGGTTCTATTTCTTTCCATGAATACATTGGTGACTCATGGGCTATTTTATTCTCTCATCCAGATGATTTCACACCAGTTTGTACTACTGAATTAGGTGCTTTTGCAAAACTAGAACCAGAATTCACTAAGAGAGGTGTTAAGTTAATTGGTTTATCTGCTAATGACACTTCCTCCCATAAAGCTTGGATCAAAGATATAGATGAAGTTACTGGTTCTCATTTAACTTTCCCAATTATCGCTGATCCAAAGAGAGAAGTTGCTTTGAAGTATGACATGATTGATCACCAAGATGCTACCAATGTTGACAACAAGGGTGTGCAATTAACCATCAGATCTGTTTTCATCATTGACCCATCCAAGACTATCAGATTGATTTTAACTTACCCAGCTTCAGTTGGTAGAAACACTGCCGAAGTTTTGAGAGTTGTTGACTCTTTACAAACTTCTGCTAAGTTAGGTAACAAGATTACCACTCCAATTAACTGGGTTCCAGGTGATGATGTCATTATTGCACCAACTGTTAAGGATGAAGATGCTAAGAAGTTATTCCCTAAGTTTAGAGCCTTAAAGCCATACTTAAGATTAACTCCTTTACCAGAAAACTAAGTTAAGCTAAGCTAAACTTCAAGCCGGCTTTGAATCTTTTGCTGTTATGCAATTTTTAAATTTACTTTATAATTCTTTTGATTTGTGTTTTATGGTTTGTTGTTCTACTACTTTCTGTTTAGTATTATTTTTTGTCAATTAGGCGCCTTGTATTGAAAATTGAAAATTGAAAAATTGAGTTTATTTCAAGTAATTTGTTGTAGCACATACAATTAAGCGTTATATAAGCTTAAACAAAAAGAAATATCCAAGAAAGATCCAATGATCATAAATGATTTCCTTTTATTTTTGTAGGAAACTGGAAATTACTTCACCTAAAAGAAAAAAAACCGATGCGCTTCATGTGGCTCATGGCTGTATGTTCGCTACTTTTAAGTCTACATCTATGTCTGTCTATTCTTAAATAAATATAAAAGTTAAAAAGAGCTGAACTAAGTTTAAAGGGACTAAGTTAAACTGACCACTTGTCATTTTTGTTTGGGAAAACTATAATAATGATATTAAAGTAATATGATTAAAATAGAAGGTAAGAAAAAATTTGATTGAAACTAGATGAATTCAGGTATATAGAGTGTTTTCTTTTTTTTTCATAATATAATTATACAAGTGTTATCTTATAACATATATAATAATATAGAGTGAATTATACTTATTCTAACAAAATTTTAAAACTTATACAATTCAAAATTAACAAATGGAACAAATGGAACAAGTGTATGTAACAAATCAATTGTTATTAGTCAGATTAACGCGCCTGCCCTGAAAATATTCGCTTACGTAACGGTTAGAAAGGGGGGAGAAGACCATTAACCTGAAATTCGGTGATATCATATGGCTGAGACGATGTTCATCTTCGAGTAGATGTTTCAATTTTTTTTTTTTGTAACATTCTTCTATATTATATATAAAACAAGATATATTATATATTATATATTAATAAATTTTATTTAGTTCAATCAATAAGTTATAATTGTAGTTTAAATCTTTAAATATAATTTAAAATAAATTTAAAGGATTCGGATAAAGAATAAGGTGAGTGAGTGCTGTATTAACTATTCGCGGAGACCCGAACTGGCATTAATTCTCATCCTGTAATATGCTCAGGTTCAGGTTCATAGTAGAATTTTCCACTTGATCAAATGATAAATAAATGTGTTTATTAAATTCAATTGTAGTACTAATAACAACTAATCATTTTTTTTGAAGAATTGAATTATATTACAAAAAATTTATTATTCTTGTCTTTTTCTTTTTCTTTTTCTTCTTTTTCTTCTTCTTCTTCTTCTTTTTCTTCTTCTTTTATTATAACTCCTTATATTTAACTAGATCTCTTACCTGTCTCAAAATAGTTGCATCTTCAGACTCTTTCAAAATTCTTAGCTCCAAAAGTTTCGTTTCAAGATCCTCAAATTTTTGTTTTTTTTGAATTGAAATTCTTGTCCTATATTAGTAATTGTATATCCATTTTTTAGGCATAATTTACAGATCCTAGTTGATTCAAGCATCACCAATATTGATAGTGATATAAATCACAATTTTACAAATCAATTCCTTATTGTTCTGTTACTGAAAACCTTCTCTTGCATTAAGTTCAACAGCGAAACCGTTCCAACTTTTTTTTAAATTTTAAGGCCTATTTAAGGAATACAAGTTTTATATACAATTTTTTCGCCCATTTTTCTACAACATGCCTTTTCTTCAAAACAAGGTACCACCAATAAATAACGAACGGAGACTTCTACCTACTTATAATAATCATTTTGATAATAGCAAGGCAACAAAATTTTTCAGCCTAAGCTTAAGCCTAAACAAGTACTTATTCACTATGATTTCAGTCTTGCTTCTAATAATAATATCTTCTCTAATATCATATTCTTGTTGTTCAGAGCCATCTCATATAATCAATTCGCTTGAGGATCATACCAAAGACAATATTATCAACATTGCACATATTCAAAATGCTCAATTAATAGTAAGTTCCAGTACTTCCGTCTCTACAGAAACAGAGAATATGATCTTGGGTCAGTTCCCTAAAGATATATCTGTCGACGAATTCAATGATAGAATGAGCGCTATCATTTCAAACATAAAAGAAACATCCAATAATGCAATCGTTCCAAGATTCAAACTTTTGAAAAGAGCAGATGGTGATCCAAACTTAAATGTTTCCACTACACAGTCTGACCCATCAACTTCATCGTTAACTTTACCTTCAACATCTACTTCTGAGTTAGAAACAACTTCAAGCCCTTCCTCGTATCAAAGTTTTACGACTTCTTCTACTTCATCCGAAACCCCAATAACTTCCTCATCTTCAATTTCACTGCCTGTGAGTACAACAACTTCTGAATCCTCATTTTCATCTACACCAACTACATCATCCATTACAAGTTCTACATCGTCGACAGATTCTACCTCCATAACTTCTTCTTCAGCAGATTTTCCTTCTGTAACTTCCACCTTCTCAACTTCAATATCATCAACATCTTCATATGAGACTCCTTCTACTTCAAAAATAGAATCTTCTTTTTCTTCTTCTTCTTCTTCTACTCCTACTTCTTCAACTCAATCAACAACTGAATCAAGTTCAAGTGAATATGAAACATCTTCCTGGTCTAGTTCTAGTATTGAGAGTTCATCGTCATCAACTTTAGAGAGTAGTACTCCATCTTCAACATCTTCTGAAACTACAACATCAAGTTCATCATCATTTTCATCTGAAGAATCAAGTTCTGTAGAATTTTCATCAACATTGGCTTCTTCGTCTTTCTCAATGTCATCTGAAGAATCATCCTCTTTTTCTCTTTCTTCTTCCTCTGAGGTTTCATTCTCGTCATCATCATCATCATTATCATCATCATCATCGTCACCACCACCATCATCATCTTCCTCCTTCTCGTCGTCGTCGTCGTCGCCATCACCATCACCATCACCATCACCATCACCATCACCATCACCATCACCATCACCATCACCATCACCATCATCATTATCATTATTATCATCATCATCATCATCATCATTGACATCATCGTCATCATCATCAAGTGAAGATGAAACATCAACACCACCACCATCTTCATCATCATCAAGCAAAGATGAAGCATCAACACCATCAATCACATCCTCTCTAGAATCAACAACTCCTACAGATGCAGAAGTTTCAAGATCAACAACAACGTTCACATCAGGCACATCTGTTTACGTTCAAATTAAAACAATGACACTATCAAATTTGGACTCTGCTACACCATCTTCTTCAGTTAACAACTCAAACGATAGCAAAAGTTCTGATGGTCAAGGGGGTGGATTATCCTCAAAAAATAAAAAAATTGTGATTGGTGTCGTTGTTAGTCTTGGTGTTCCACTCTTATTAATAATACTATTAATACTACTTGCACTTTACAAGAAAAGAAAAAATTCTAAAAACCATTACGTCGATTCAAATGGTAGAGATATTGGCTACTTGGAATTTGGTACTGGTTTTACAGGTGCACTTAATAAAACTTTGGACTCTTTGGCATTTTGGAGATCTAAAAATAACGATACAACTAATATGAGAAAGACGGACTCTGGAATTTTTGGCGTCGGTTTTGGCGAGGATCTGGAAGATGAAGATGATTTCCAAACAAACAATACTGGAAAAGGTTCGAATAAGCTGCTGTCTTCTCCAGGTACGCCTGGTGATATTGCTAATGGCGAAAAAACAGGAGAGACTGGATTTGTTGTCAATCGTGCCAAGAGTTTAAGACAGGCTGCTTATTTTTAAAGGTTTTTGTCGTTATTTTTGTACAATCGTTTTTGATAGATTGTTGTTATACAGTCACTACACATTACTATGGACTAAGTATGCATTCATGCTTGTCCTCAATTTAGCATTTGCATTTGCATGCTTACTGGTTATTTTTTTCATGATTCCTTACTGAATTATCTACTTTATTTTCCTTTATTGTGCGATGTTAATTGTCTTTTCTCTTATTGCATATTTAATATTCGTCAATCACTAGCGAAAAGGATTGTTTTTTACGAATTTTATCAATGTACAAAATTCACAATGATAATTTTGCCATCTGCATCATCTTTTCTGATAAATTTGTCACATATATGCATCCCGTTGTTCAAAACACTAAGTTTATTTTCAGATAATACATTGCAATTGTTGTTTGTTCATCTTTAGACTGTCAAACCTTTTGTTTTGTTTGTTCACCCACCATTTTACTTATTATCTAATTTCCTTTCAAATTTTTTATTGTTATTAAGATACCCCAATATATCAACATACACCATACCTTAAATAATTTCTAAATATTAGACGGCAGTGAAATTTATACATTCTTTTGCATTTTTACTTTACGTGGCCTATTATTGTTATCATTTGTTGCCATTTGTCCTTTCACCTAAAGTTTTCTTTTAAACATTCATTGTTTTTTATTTTTGAATTTTCATTTGATTATTCCCATTGCTTTTTTCTTATTTTTGATTTTGTTTTGATTTATATGTTTTCTATTTGCTGTCATATTCTGTTGCATCTTTCCATCTCTTTTGATTTTTCTTTTTTCTTTTTTGGGTTTTAATAATTTTGTCACACTATTATTTCGTTATAAGTTGTATTGTAATCCCATCGTTTACTTATGTTTTGTCATTTTTTCTCTTATTTTTTTTTTGAAAACTGCACTGTGATAGTTTTTGTCGAATTGTGTTTGGAGATATTTTATTTATCTGACATTCATATTAATTACTATCTTCTTCTCTATCATCATCATCATCATCATCATCACAGTGTTTAATTTGTTTCTACATTTTGCATTTTCGTTATTTCTTTTATTTCTTTTAACACTGTTATTTTTATTTGCAATTTTATTTTTCTTATACTGTTAATATTAATGAATTTTGATTCAACATCAACACACACACAGATCTACACTATATACGCACACTTAGAAGCAGTCGAGATTCCAACCTACTGAACACACGCCATGCCACGCCATTAGATAAACGTTCGTAATTGTTCATTCCTTTTTCAAAATTAAAACGAAACTGTTGATTACTCAAAAGGAATTGTCAACAAACTATATATAACGAAGGTAGAGACTGGGCTTACACTTAACCATTGTTGTAAAAAGTGATACTAATAGTAATAATAAGAGTAAGTAAATTTAGATGAGTGGAAGGGGTATATAAACAAATAAAACATAAATATGATTATGACAAAGAGAAAAACCAAAGATTCTAAAGAAAATGTATATAATAACTAACTTCCAAAAAAGAGCAAAAAAGAGTAAGAGGGAGTAATAGTAAAAAACACTAGCACAAAGATAAACACAAAGATAAACACAAACACAAACACAAACACAAACACAAACACAAACAATAAAGACAATATAATAATGAAATAAAAAAAAGGAATGAACATCTAAATAAGAAAAAACTAATATACCCAGAGTAGCAGGAATAAAAAAACGATGAAAAAATGAAGGGAATAATTTAAAAACTCTGAAAAGAAAAACAGATGAATAAGATAATGGTAAATAGAATGAAGTAGCAGTAACAAAATTAAATCTCCTAACGCATTAATTGTAAAATCTTCCTTTTGCTTTGAAAAAACAAAATAAAGATACATGAGAAAATAATCAAACATAGGGAAAGCAAACTGGTTTCAACAACAGCAAACTGTGAAAACTAGCAACCAAGTTCTTTACTGACCAACCATTTCTCAAAATGGACAATAGAATTAAACTGCATTAACTTCTTCTTACCAGAAGTCTGAACACCATTTAGTGGATTCAAAAACTTATAAGAATCACTTAACAATTGAAATTTCGAACATTCGTCCATTAATTGTTTATTGCCATGTGAATTTTTCAAAATTGGGCCCATTTTGATAGGATCCAATCCCTTTTCGTTAATTAGTTTATCCAGTATATAATGTAACCATAATAAATTAGTTCTTGTTTCATGAACGGACCATTTTATCGATGTAGGTGGATGGAACTCAGGCATGGTTTGAATAGACATCATATCATCATTGACAACGTTATCATTGTTGTTCAATGACGGGGACATTACTTTATTCATGGATTTGGCCGGTTGTCCAGAACTTGGGATGGTGAACGATGCATCTGATGGCACTTTTGGTGAATTGGTGAGGTATGATGAGGAAGTTAAAGCCTGTCTCATTAATCTATAAATAGTATACTGATAATCTCCCTTGCCCTTAAAAAAGTTTGGATTGTCTAAGCCTGTAAACATAATATTATCGCCAACTTTTGCCCTAGATAGAGTGAAGTCGATCAATCTAATTTCAACATCATCTGATTCTTGATGAGCATCGAAAAAAGCAGTACTTGGGGAAATTGGTGATAATAAACCTACTTCAGATTGATGTAGCTGTGGTTCTGTTTTCTTAACAGATTTAACTAAAATATTACCCCAATGTAAATCTCTATGCTCAAATTCCCTTGTTTTTTCAGCCTGGCTTAGTGCACTAATTATAGCTCTAAAGATATTATAGCACTGGACCCAGTTACTGATTTGGAAATGCTTTAAATCAATACCACCATATTCCATTTTCATAATAAGGTACATTTGAGAAGGTTTGAAAGAACGCAATCTAGTGATGTGATCATGAGTATTACGACCACATAAACTTAATAATTCAATTGGGTATTCTCCTTTTACGACTCTTGCAGCTTTCAATTGAACAAAACCATCAACTGAAGACATACACATTGAAATCGATAATTCTTGAATAATTTCTTTTAATAGCAATTGATCGAATTCTTCATCTCCAAATGGAATAACTTTATAGGCACATAAACTTTCACCCGACAAGCCATCTTTTTCAACAAAAACCTCACTAAAATTGGAATTTTTTGAACCAACGTTAATTAATTGATGATCTCTGGCAATCAATTTGTTAAAAAAAGTCTTAAAAGAAACAATACGTTGTTGATTGCACAATTTTAATAACAATCTCTTATGAATTAATTCTAATTCAGTGGCCTTAATTGCATAAGCATGTGTAGGCTTATCAGAGGAAATTGTATTTGATGCAACCGATGAAATAGACAAAATGGAAGATGAATTCTTTAACTTCAGTTTCAATTTATCCTTTGTAGCTTGCTGTGGAATAGGAGCAGAAATTTCAGTTCTATCAAAATGTAGAGTATCCATAGATAGTCTATTAGATGCAGCAGAGGATAATTGGCGTGAAGAAGTTGAACCAGCTAAGAAAGATTGTCTCAGAGAAGTTAAACTTATTTTTTTGACTGGAGAAGAGGAACCACGTTGATGAATTTGTTCAGACTCTGGTTGCTGTTTGTCATACGAGTCACTTGTATTTGATGAATCACGACCCAACAGAGATCTTAAAGAAATTGAATGTCTTAAGCGTAATTTTGAACTCTTTTTCTTTAATTGTGTGTCATTTAGATCAATAGAGGTTGTAACTCTAGTTGGTTCAGGTATTGGTCCTGGTGTCATTCTAATAGTTTTATGAGTCATGCTTTCAGGTGTCTTCAATTTAGTTATCACCTCCATTTTTTGAGAATTGGAACAGGAGTCATTTTTGCCTTCAACTGTAGACAGTCTTTTTTTTGCAGATGAAGCAATAGATATAGTTTCATACTGCTCAGTGTTAACTATTGGGGAAGTTGCTATAGAAGGAGAAACAGATCCAGAACTTGAACTTGAAGTTGAATTTGGATTTGAACTTGAACCATTGCCACCAATCAATGCCCCAACAAGCATATGTGACATACGTTTCAGACTAGACGATGCCGATCTTGTTGAAACAGTGGAAGCAATTGAATAGGTCGATAGTCTTCTAGAAGAAGATAGAGTTTGAACATTTGAATTGTTGACGTTAGTGCCTGATGAAGTTTCTTTTAAGTTTGAGGAACCACGAGAAAGTAAAGGTGTTCTTCTTTTCAATTGAGTTGGAGACATAGAATCTCTCGGAGAAGAGGTATTTGAATTTGAAGCAATTTGCTGTAGCTTATAAGCAGTAGCAGAATCTAAATTAACAGTGTTTAGCGATAGATTCTGACCATTTTCTTTATCGGTGGAAGGTGAAGTTGAAGATGGGACAAATGAAATGGTAGATGATCTTTTCTTTTGATTGGTTAACTTATTCAATGATTTTTCTCTGTAAGCCTCTCTTTTGGTAGGGGTATCGAGAGAATTTGATATGATGGAGGAAGGAGAATTCTGATCTTTAAAAATGTTGATTTTGTTGACTGAAGGGGTTGTTTGATCATTGGTATTTATAGAGTCGTCTAAAGGACTCAGTGGAATATTCTTGACTGTGTTCATGTTAACATCAGTAGTCAAATATGTGTCCAAAGAAAGTGTAGCTGAGGCAGAAGGTAGTCTATTGGACAGAGAAATTGATCTTCTGTTGTTTGTAGGCCTTGATGGGTCTAGAGAAAAATAATTGACAGATGAATTAGCCGAAGTTGAAATTGAAGCAGGATCATTAGCATTAGGATGAGGAATGATAA
This sequence comes from Ambrosiozyma ambrosiae, assembly GCA_003705185.2. Classification (NCBI taxonomy): domain Eukaryota; kingdom Fungi; phylum Ascomycota; class Pichiomycetes; order Pichiales; family Pichiaceae; genus Ambrosiozyma; species Ambrosiozyma ambrosiae. Next base: position 343,875 of record PPHU02000010.1, read on the forward strand.
GTCCATATCTCTTGCTATTGCTACTCTTAACCATAGATGACATAGTGAATATATTAACAAAAAGGAAAAAGGAAAAATAATGATCTAAGAGGGAAAATATGAACGTATTAGAAAAAGAAAATTGTTTGGAGAAAAGTTGAAGTAAACAGTTGTAAAGGTCTCTGTCAGTCTGTGTGTCTGTGTTACAGAACGTAGAGTATGTAGTGATATTATGGGAAGAAGAGGTTTAAGATATAACTGTTGCAAATATTGCGATTCAGTTTCGAAATCTGAGTTTGACTATTTATCTCATCTGGCACTGGACAGTGATGAAAATGATCAAAACAAACAGTTCTACTTAGTCGAGAACACGCGCAGCGTGGTAAATTAACTTTCTGGACATCATTTAAATAAAATTACCTGTTATTTTTTCTGCGGCGCAATTTAGCGTGTCTTCTTGACGTATTAGGATGTTTATGGGAATATTAAGCCTCATTTATACAATATTCTACTTGATGGTCTGGAACAATAATGTTTCGCTGAAGAAATAAGTAATAATTACTAGCTAATCAACGCACCCAATGTCTATTTCATATATTCCAAAATAATACTGTAAAATATATAGCATATATATATTTATTGGTTAAATAATAACAAGAACATTTAGCTACAGAAACTTAATGAATTTAAAAATTCAGTCTAAAAGTGACACTTGCCAAATTTGGCATAATGTAAACAATAACAGAAAGAGAAAAAAACAATCAATTACTAGGTAAAAAGCCTACACAGCCAGCAATGATCCATATCTGGGCAAGCTAAATCACATTCAATTAACAAAATATCTACAATCAATTAAGAAGTTATATATTTCCTGTTTTTCAATTACATACATCAATCAGACCGATCTAACACCAATTTTTCAGATAAGTGTAAGATATTTACTGAACAGGTAAAGTTTAATTGTATAATGTTATGTCTCAGTTGAAATTAAGTATTTGGCCCACAAGTTGTAAGATTTGATGCACTATGGATCAACGCTTTACCATAGCATTTTATTACTGATAATGATTTTCTTTGCAGTAATTATTAGTTTATCCTTTCAAAACAGCTGTAGTATCATGGAAATTTTTTATGGTTAAATTCTTTTTTTGAAACATATGTCTTGTTCTTGACAAATTATTGTTTCCATTCAAACTTGTAATCAACATGAGTATATCTAGCGATTATGTCAGTCACTAATGTATATGCACAAGCCATTAAAAAGCAAAATCATCGAACAGATTGCTATACACTTACTTCAACTCTTTAGTAAACAATTAAGTCTAGTGATTGGAATTTTAAATTACGTTTCGACTAAGCTGTCTAACAAACATTTCCAAGCCACCTTTCTTTATGCATATTCTTCAATTTAATTCCAAAACCTGATATTATGATATGTTTTCAATAGTTTTCAGCTGTTTCTGAAACTGCAATATTTAAAATACATATGTCTAATATGTTCTTTATTTATTTATTTTTATTTCTCACAGAAGATATTAACATATCCGATGATCTGAACTTGAATTTGAATTCGAACTTGAATTTGCATGATGCAGAAGCAAATTTTATTACAGAATCAATTATTTTGCGCCAATTAAACAATTTATGAAAAAAAGGTAAAATAAAAAGTAGTGATTGTAGAGTTGTAGAGTTTGAAACAGCCTAAAAGCTATAATCTTATCAATAATCTTGAGGTTCGTTCAAGGTGGTAGCTAGGCTCTGCTCTGTTTTGGCCTCCAATGCTCGAAATTGAGAACTCAATGATGGTGTTAGTACTGAATTTACACGTATTTAGCATATGTATAAATCAGATCAGTTGTATATGACAGTTTGATTTACAACATACAGTAATCATTTTATTGAATAGTTTGTTGAATAAAAATTATATGGAACATGAAATATTTTCCAACATTCTATTAAGAAACATATTAATGAATTTATTTAGTCAAGTAGCCATTTGAAAAACTTTCATCACAGTCTAACAAGAAATTTAAACATTTCATTACTTGAAACTTAAAATTGAAACTATGTCTTGGTTGATATTGCACTATTGCACTATTGGGTTAGGGAAGTAAGCAAATCAGGTCAGGCAGGCCTAAAGGCAGTCAATCAGCCTTTTTAGGAAACTTCGAGGATTTGCTGCGCTACAAAAGTTCAAATGACATGATAAAACACCCAGACACCAGATACTATATATACACGCGCCACATATTTTTGCTTCTCTTAAACATTTGCCACTTGATTTGTTTACTTTTACGTGAGTTTCTCGATTCAAATTGATTCAGCTCAACAAGCACGGACTATAGGTTCAACAACTAATACAAATTTTGCATTGATTCTTGATTGACTTTATTTTATTTTTCAATTCAACATACAGCTCGGAAAGTCTCTCTTATTTATTTGCTTTTAGTTATTCATTCCCTACACGTGGATCAACAAGTTTTATCTTAAAAATGTCTAAGAAACGCAGTCTGTACAATTTACAACAGCAATACCAACAACCTGAACAAACCTTCCATAAGGCGAACAATGGTATCGATTTCAAAACTTCAGTGATACGCCATGCTAGCAAGACGTCACATTCTCAGAAAAATCTTAGGAATCAGTTAAGCAGACAACAGCTAAATGATCTATTCCAAGGTCTGAATATCAATCAAGGTAACGGTGATAATGCAGTTGGATATTTATCCACCGTCCATGAAAATGACGATTTGGATGACTATGATAGTGATGTTGATGAAGATTATAATAATAAAATTGCCACATTAACCAAAGAAAATGTGGAAAGATTTAATGAAACTTTTGACAGCCAAGAAAATGAGAACGAGGAACTTGACAAGAACAACTCAAAAATGATCATGTTAGCAAAATATATGGAAATGAACGATGAGTTTGATGAGTTCGATGATCAGGATAACGATGATTTTGGTAAAAAGCTCACTACAATTAAAGAAAATCCTAAAAAGGAAATCTCTTCATCTTCTTCTTCTTCACAAGCTCAGTCTAAATTGAAATATTCAGCTGTCACTATGCCTGTTTCTAAAAACACTTTAACTCCTGGTCAAATTAAGGCGTTTCATAAAAGATCAGAGAGCATTCATTCGCTATCTTCGTTGTCCTCTCATCCTACAACGTCGAAGTCCTCTGCTATTTCAAATTATTCAGAAAGTGAGACAACTGAGCATAGTGATTATGCAGATGATTTTGAAGGCATAGAAGATCAATTAGATTTGAGCTCAATGTTTAAACAACAACAATTGAAAGCCCAGCAAAAAGCTGAATCAACTAAAAAAGAAAGAGAGTCACATTTTGCGACAATTCAGAAGAGTATTAAAAGTTCTAGAAATCCCGCTGTTTTCTTAGAAAGAGACCATTCAGCTATGATCGATGATTTTGTTGATGATTTTGATAAATTGGATACAAGAAAATTATATAGATTCAAAGTTCTTGATCCTAATTTTGATCGAAATTCTACGTTAACTAAAAAAAGTTCCATGCCTGTATTAAAAAAACATTATTCTAATAGTCACTCTTTAAGTGGATCACCAGCTAGAAAAGGTTTAAGAAAATTCTCTTCAACTTTAGATCTACCTAGAGCTAGGCAGCAGCCTGTTAACCCATTCATAGACCACACTTCAACCTTTAGACCACAAACCCATCTCCGCCAACAACAACAACCACAACAATTGTATTATAATGAAGATAACCTAGATGAAATTGAAGATTTACCAACCGATGACTTGACAATCACTCTTTCAGATTATAAGAAATTGAAAAGAAAAAGTCAACTTATAGATTTAACGAAGTACACAGAAGAGCCAATGTATCACACATCTAAGAAAAGAGCATTGGATTCTTTTCACACACCGCAGCATCAAAGACAAGTTCTTCCATTAACCCCTGGCACAAATAATAGTCGACTTAGCAAAGAGGGTAAATTAAAAATTATTAGATCAATGGGCAAATTTAAATCAAAACAAATATTACCTGGTCATCTCTATGGTGAGATTGTTTATGATCCAGATCAGAAAAAGTGGTGTGGCAATGAGGAAGAATTAGCTAAATTTGAAGTCTCGAAACCAGGCTTAATTCGTGGCAATAGCAACCATAATAATACTAAACCCTCACGTTCAAATTTTGCTCATAAGAGATCAACCTCACAAAAATTAATAAAACCAATACAACCTTCCAATAATTTACAAGTTGTTGGTAATATGATTTATGATAATGAGAAATTAAGATGGGTTAGTATAACTGGTAAATATGAAGACGATCCATTTGAAAACATGGACGATACAATAGTAACAGAGACTCCACAACCTAGACAACTTAGACAGCCTTCGAAGAAAACCAAAACAAGATCACCTTCTAAACGTGTATCAACTGGTAGATTACAAAATTTTGCTAACATTTGTGGTAATGGTAGAGAAACCTCAAATGCTACATCGACTACATCATTGGGAAACAACGAAATTATAAATACAGTTAATGATACAATGGGCATACCGGAGGATTATGAGGATTTTGAAGATGAAGATGAAGATGACGAAGCTTATTTTCAAATTAGCCAGGTTGATTATAAGGCGTGGAAATTTGAAGAGCAAAGATGGGTCAGAAAAGTTGGTAATTGGTTTCCTAATCATGATGATAATTTTAAGTTTTGTTATGAATTGAAGAGTTTTTTAGAGGATAAATAAAATTGACTTTTTGAACTTAATACCTTTTATATAATTGTGACTTGGTTGTATCTAGTTATATTTGGCCCTTTTTTGATATTTCTTTCTGCCCTTCCCCTTCTTTTTAATGCTTCCTTTTCTAATTTGGTCTCAGTTTTATTTATTTTTTTATTTTTTATTGGAGCAGTTTTTTAATTTAGGAATGCTTTATTTCATTAATTTCAAAAAACTTAGGTTAAACTTTTTTACCTAAATTTATAAGATTAATCATTATTAGTCATTTGAGTTTGGTTTAGAGAGATTGAATGAATTTCTAAGAAAGTTAATTTTTTGCTACCATCCTTTGTCTATGTGAATATTTGCTGACTTCGAAGTTCCAAAAGCTTCTGATAGATCTTCTCACTTATTTGGAAAAGTGAATAGTCACACAGTCAACTTGTAACATATCTGATACTAATTAGTAGGTAGTGAATAAAGGTGGATGTTTACGGCGTTGGCCTCAGCTCATTGTGGTAGCCCAAATAGGAAATGCCGAACCCCATAGCGCTGCTTCAACAAGCAGTTTTTTTTAAAAACCGTAGTGTATGTTTGACAGCATCAAATGAATTCTTTTCGATGATTCATCGCGTTTCTTATACCGAGTTAGGCCATATACCTGAGGCAAAGTGGTCGTTTCTGTTACATTTTGCCCCTACAAGCAAGGTCATATAGACAGTGATTTTTGAGTTAGATGTCTTGGGATCACACAGAGTTCTCTGAACCAGTCTTATCCGTTAAATAATTCAAAAAAAAACCTTGATTATGCACTAATGCAACACTATCAGGACTTACGAAAATATATTTTTTTGGCTATTTGTTTGTTAATACATTACATTAATTGCTTCACTTCTGTTTGAAATCATAGACCAAATTATGCACGCTTTTATTTTTCATTGTATTGAGTCTATTTTTGGTTGTTTCCATACATAAACAAGTTTTTCTTCCAAAACATGTTTTGTCTTGAAACATGAAATGATAGAGCTCAACTAATGTTCGATCAAATTACCTTGCAGATCTCTGAAGAATAAGAGAGGTTATATAATACCTTCGAATTTTCCTTATTCTTGTCTTTGTTTTGCTTATGCTTCTAAATCCTTACATACATTCAATAATAATTTGACTTATCACACTCGCTTTAACTTAAATCATGAAAACAGTCAATACATTTATTTTTTTACTCTCTCTAGCTGAGTTTTCTCATTCACTTTCATTGTCATGGCCTGAATTTACAAATTCTGGTAGAAAAACGAGTGATGGAGTTGTTTCAGTGAATTTAAAATCAAAATCATTATCCAAAAGAGATGGTAATGAATACCCTATTGCTAATAGAGTTGGCTACTATTATCACATTGATGGTGAAGCTGGCGCACAAAACAAGACTTTAAGTTTTGCTATTGATACTTTACAACCTTATTCATGGGTTGCTTCAACTGAATTTGCCGCAACTGATTCTAAAACTTATGTTTCATCTGGAGAAGTTTTTTCTTATAAAGATTTAGGTACCTTAGGAACTTCTTCTGGTACTCTAGGTACTGATACTTTATATATTGATGATTTAACTATTCCTAATGTTACAATTGGTATTGCAACCGATAATTCAAATTCCTATACTGCTGCTTTAGGTTTAGGTCAAAAAAATGGTGCTAATCAACTAATTGATCAAATGTATGATAATGGTTTAATTGAAAAAAAAATATTTTCATTATATTTAGATAATATAAATTTACCTGGTGTTATTGATTTTGGTGGTACTGATTCCTCTTATTATGAAAGCGAAATTAAGTACATTTCAATTACAAAAACAGAATCTAATGGTTACTATATTAAGTTAGCTAATATTGATGATTCAACTGGTACTTCTTTAGGTAGTGGTGATGCTCTCATTGATTATGCCTCTGTGCTATCTTTAGTTCCTAGTTCTGTTATGACCAGCATGGTATCAACTTTTGATGGTAAATATGATAGTAGTTCTGGTTTATATATTGTTGATTGTGAAAAAATGTCTATCTCCACTTTAACTTATACTTTGAAATTTGATAATGACATTTCCATCGATGTTTTAGGCTCCCAATTATTTTACATTAGTTCTGACACTGATACCTGTTATTTATCTGTTGCCAGCTCAGGGGACGACTCTTATCTTTTAGGTCAGTCATTTCTGACTTCAATGTATACTGTTTTTGATTTACAAGATTCCGACCATGTTCAAATTGGTTTTGCTCAAGTTAATGTTGACAAAAATGTCGGTACAACTTGTGCTGAGTGTTCAACTCATACTATTGTTTGTTTACATTGTACAAGCTCCACAATGACATCCTCTACTGTTTTCAGTAGCACTACTGTTCATACTACCATCAGTACTTTAACTTTTGTTTCATCATCACCTGAATCGTCAAGTAGCTCTACTTCATTCAACTTACGTTCAAGTACGTCTTCTGTTAATTCACCTTCTTCTTATTCCAGCACTTTCAGCTCTTCTTCTGATTCCAGCACTTTCAGCTCTTCTTCTGATTCCAGCACTTTCAGCTCTTCTTCTAGTTCATTCACTTTCAGCTCTTCTTCTGATTCCAGCACTTTCAGCTCTTCTTCTAGTTCATTCACTTCCAGCTCTTCATCTAATTTATTCACTTCCAGCTCTTCAGTTCCATCTTCTAGTTTAAAACTTTCATTCACTACTCCAGGTTGTAATATTGGATATAATACCTCTTCGACTACTGAATTAACCGTGTCTACCACTGATAACAATGGCTCTTTAACAACTACTATCACTCCATCAGTTGTCACTTATACCACATCAATTACTTGTCCAATATCTAGTTCTATTTCATCATTAAGTGTTTCTTTTAGATCAACTGAAACATTTTCTTCTGATTACTCCAATTCCATTGTTTCATCATACAGCCCAAGTTGTGATTTTTCAATGACTACATCATCTTTTCTTGTAGTTACCACTCTTTCTGAAGATGAAAGTGGTTCCAAAACAAGTACTATCACTTCATCAATCATCATGTACAGTACTTTAGTAGCTTGTACGGCTTCATATGATTCTACTTTATCTGTTCCAGATCATCACAATGGTGTTACCATAAACACTCTAGTTTCTTCATCTTCCAGTGTTTCAGAATACACTACGGGTGTCGTTACTATTACCAACACTGTTTGTCCTGTTTGTGAAGGTTCATCCGGCACTCTATACACCAGTACATATATAACTACAACTACTTACCGAGTTTCTTCAAGTAATGAATTTACCACTTCGACCATTCCTGAATATAGTTCTCCAGTTGTTACAGTTCCAGTTATTTCGACTAGTGAATCTATTTCTATTAGATTATCATCACCATCTTCAATTACACTTTCTACTGAATTGGTTTCTCCTTTTCCTAATATTACAAACAAAACAACCAATAAGCAAACCAGTGGTATCATTACTATTACCACTTCTGTTTCCTGTATTTCTGGAGGAATAACTGGTACGACATATACTACGACATATACTATCAGTACAGCTTTGATTTCCTCAAATATTGAATTCATAACTTCCACCATACCAGAAGCTAGCTCTACAATTGTTACGATTTCAAGTTCTGAATCTAATTCATTAACACCGGAAACTTCAGCCCCAAGTACCACTACCGAATTGTTGACTTCATCTACTTCTTTCAATGGAAACGATAATACCCCGACTACGTCTATTTCAATTATTATCCAACCAAGTTCTCGAACCATAAGTACAAGTTCTTCCAAACAATCATCCTTAGTTTCAAACCACTCTTCATTATTACCTACGACTTTAGTGACATCTATAACTGGTACAATTTCAAGTTTTTCTGAGATTTCTATTACATTATCTACTGTTACTTTTTCCGATACTCAAGAATGTTCTTCTTCTGTTGAAACTCTCACTCAATCGATTACAATAACTTCATCATCAACCGGCTCAATTGCAGGAATTACTACCGTTTCTAACACTCCTGTTGGCTCATCAACATATCCAGTGCCAGGCGTGAGTAGTTATGAAGGATTCGGTGTGAAGAATGCTAACTTCAGAAGTGGGTTAATTGGCGTAATTTTTGGCTTCTTGCTTTTGATATCTGTTTGATTATAGTTATTTATTGTACTTATCATTGCCCTCTTCTATGTTATTTTCAGATTGATTTAATATTCTTACTTAGTTTATACTCATTAATAATTTTCTGATTTTACCCGGTTTTGCCCATTCGTTCCTTTTTATATTTTTGATTTATTACTTCTGCCATTATATTTTGCAGTTTATTAGCCTCAGTTTGTTTTTTGACGTTAATTGCTTTATTTATATCTTATTTCAACATAAATCTGTCTGCTGTTATTAGATTTTGTAACTAATCGTAGCAACTACTGCAATAAAAGCTTTTGAACTCCAAAAGCAAAAGACGCAGATTACTTAATATTATAACACAAGAAAATATGACTTTAAGATAAGAGTAAGACAGAATAACACACCAATCTGTAGATAAAGGAAGTAAAAACAAATAGTACATAACCACTCAATTATTTTTCTTTATTTCTTGCTTCAGAGGCACAGGTATCAACAATTTCTTCTCAAAGAAAAAGAACTTCACAATATCAACAAACAACCAAAATACCTTATCAACAGCATACAGCCAAAAAATTAACCCAATAGCACCTCTACTCAACCAAGGAATATTAATAACCATACACTCGATCCAGGCTGGAAACAAGCCATTAGGCAAAAAAATCAACTCACGTCTAGCATACCATATTCTTAAAAGGTTAATAGGAATAATAGTAATAAACCTCAAAACCCATCCAATGTACCAGTCTACTTTGACTTTTTCACCAGATAACAAAGCCTCCAAACTTGAGATTTCGTTTCCCAATTGATTGTATTTTCTGTTTAGCTTTGTCCATTTTGCATAATTATCTTGTGCACTGATACCATTTCTTTGCTTATTGATTTCAACTTGTTGGTGTTTTAAGTTGGCCAGTTGTTTGTATCTTTGTGATGAGCAAGATATTGAGTAGAGCTTGTACGCTTTGGCTTTGATCACTTCTTGGGATATCAAAGACACACTATTGGTTATGAGTGCAAATACAGTCGCTAGTTTTAGTAATTGTGAATTTAGCATAAGGACAGTGATAATGATCGTTGTGAATATTAGAGAAGGAAATAAATAAGTTACTGAAGGTAGAAACTGTAGTTAACTAAACAAAGTTGAAGCGAGCCGATTTCGTTGGCAAAAATTTTGTCTGTTCAAAGACTTGCTTCAAAACTTTTAAAATTGAGCTTGACCCTATCACCAGCTGAAAACCACAGAAATCAACACGACTACTCTCATCTACATATCATACATAGCAAAAATACAATGAATGACATAGAGACTGATTCCAGTGAAGAAATGATGGCCTGGATAAGCCAGTACTGCTCGATGTTCGGACATGACTATTTCGTTGAAGTTGCACCTGAGTTCATTGAAGACGACTTTAACCTAACAGGTCTGAGTTCCATAGTTCCATTTTTTAGAGATGCATTAGATGTGATATTGGATTTGGAGCCAGAGAAGCCGATTCAACCATCGAATATACCATTGGTTGAACATGCGGCCGAATTACTATATGGACTGATCCATGCTAGATTCATTTTAACGAAGCAAGGGTTACACTTGATGGCTGAGAAATACGAAGAGAATTGTTTTGGATCTTGCTCTAGATACTACTGTGAAGGGATGCATTTGATTCCAATCGGTAGATACGACCAACCAGGGATTGAAACAGTTAGATTATACTGTCCGAACTGTAATGACATTTATTTGCCTGCTTCAAGTCGTTATTTGAACATTGATGGTGCTTTTTTTGGAACATCATTTGCAGGTTTATTTATGAAGATGTTTCCAGAGATTGAAAGACAGTGTGAAGAAAGATCGAAATCTCAATATAAGTTGAAGATTTTTGGATTTGGATTGAATGAAAAGTCAATTGCTGGCCCTAGAATGAAATGGCTAAGGCAACATCCTAAAACATCCAGTGAAATAGAAGAATTTAATAAGTGTGAGTTTGAAAGTCCTACTCTAAAAGAGCTAAATGTTAAAAATGACACCCCAGATGTTGCGGCTCTCGATGATGATAGTGATGATAGTGATGAGAAGATTGATGAGGATGATGATGATCTACAGGATGTTAGAATGAGTGGAGGTGAAAGTATGATGAGCATTGCTAAGGACTAAAATCCAACAGTACGATTCTTGTTTATTATTATTAGATTTTTTCTTGTCATTACATTTCATTACTTTTTTTGTTCTTATTACTTTAATTTCGTTACTCTTTTACATTCTGTATGCTTTTTTTCTTCATTTTAGTTGTCATACTTTGCTGTATTCTAATTTATAACATGGTTTTTTTATTTCTCCTGCTTTTCTAAGAAGTATACAAGGATATAAAAAGAAAAGGATATGAAAATCAGAAAATTTAATTGATGAAATGAATAACAACAAAATGTAGTATCAAACTAGCGAAAATGTAATCACCAAAAGCTCTTTCTGGTAAAATAAATTTAAACAATCTATCATCTTGTATTTGTTGAAGATTATCATCCTGGTCACTGTTTGACGCCAACTCTGCTTGTTTTGGTGTAGCTGTGGTTTGTAATCTTAAAGAGACAGTTAAAACAAATTGACCAACAGTAGCGATAAAGCCACCTAAGAAAGCATTGAATGGAAAGTTACCAATCAGACAACAGTAAACAAACTGTAGAATTCCCAGTGAAACTAAAAATCCCAAAAAGGTATCTATTAGTCTTAATTTTTGATTTGATTTTAAGTCGTACAAGTAAGAGTTATAAGAAAGTTGGATTGAATTGGTTATCTCTTGGACAAAAGATTTTGAGCTAGGCTTGGCTGTGGCAATCGAAACATGGGAAGCAGTAGAAGCAGAAGATTTGACTTTAGCCCTGATTGTTCTTGAGTCTTTCTTTGGAGCCATTGTTGGTTTGTTGATTTGTTGAATTGTTCGTTGAAGTGAAAAAATAGTAAGATAGGAAGAAAAACGTGTTTTATTCGAGTGAGCGATCGCTTTATTTTATTTAATTTCGTTTGAATCTTCATCGACGGCTGAACTAAGAGTAACAACTATTGATTAATACGATACATAAACATATATAAAAAATTTACCTATTAATTATGATACAATCCAAGAAAGACAAGAAGAAAGAGAATCCACCACCTGAAGGTGCCACTTTGATAACAGACCTAAGGTCTACGGCTACTGAAAACAGTGTTGACTCACAAACCACAAGTATAAGAACGCATCCACCATCATTACGAGTTGTTCCGCCGCTTAATTTCTGTCCTGTAGAGAAGAATCTTTACAGATCAGGACAGCCGTCTGCTATCAATCATTCATTTTTGGAACAGTTAAATTTAAAGTCTATTATTTGGCTAGCTATTGAAGATCCCCAGGACAATTTCTTCAAGTTCATTGATGATTATAATATCAATTTTTTTTATAATTTAGGTTACGATTCAATTGATTCCAACTCATGGGATGGACTATCTGAGGCCAGTATTAAGCAAGCATTGGAGATTATTGCAGATAAGAGCAATCATCCATTGCTAGTGTGTTGTGGTATGGGTAGACATAGAACTGGGACAGTAATTGGATGTCTCCGGAAATTACAAGGTTGGAATTTGGCTACTGTTTCCGAGGAATACAGAAGATTTACTGGTGTTAGAGGAGGCCGTATCCTGGTGGAGTTGTTGATTGAAGCGTTTGATGTATCTACAATCAGGATCAACAGGGAAGTTGCACCTAAATGGCTGATTAGATAGAATTTTATTAACGGTAACAGAATAAAAAGTAAAGCATATATATATATATATGTATATACAGGAATAATTAAGTGGATCTATTTCTTTTGCTCTCCTTCCTTTATACGTTTCTGGTATCGTTCTTGAGCCATATGAACAGCCAGTTGAGACTGTCTTCTGTAATGATTACACTGCTCCCAGCCAAAGATAGAACCCAACATGAGGCCCCCAATACCCCAGTTAACAGCTTTTCTTACATTTTTGTGGTACAGAAACATAACTGTGGAAAACACAAAGAAAGTTGAGAATCCTGTTAAACCAGCGTCTCTGAAACAGGGAATTTGTACTAACTTTGCAAATTCAAAGTCTGCTGGTGAAAGAGATTTAATAAACTTTGTTATTTCCTTAGATTGGGAGTAATCTTGCTGTGTTTGTAATTGTTGTGGAATAGAGGAAGGTGTCTGACTAATGTCCTCGAAGAGCACTTGTTTTGATCCTGAGTCTGAGATAACAGGACCATCCTGTTGTTTATCTTTTTTGGAGAAAGGCCAGACCATGTTGTTGTGGATGTGATAGGAATTATTAATATCTTGTTTAAACTGTGGTTACAATAAAACAAATTAATAAGTAAAATTTGAGTGCGATCTCTTTTACTAAACTATTTATTTACTGTCCATTTCACAACTCTTTTTTCAAGTAACCTTCCCAATTTTCTATATTTTAATTATACCCACCCTTTTTTTTATTAAGAATAATCATTTATCATTCATAAAATTTTCATCTCTTAACTTCATCACTCCTGATAATTTCACGTCCTATATAGTTCGGTTGCTCCTTCCTCCTACCATCGCACCAAATCCGCTCCACTGTTCAGCGTTTTCTTTTCTCAGTATCTGATTGCCACTGTTTTTTATCTACTTAAGTGACAACAACAACTACATTGCTTCAACAACCAGCTAACTATTTCTTCATGTCTTACTCTTCTAGAAGAAAATCTATTCCTATCCAGGAGCCCAACTCAAACATGAGTAGACAGCGTCTTTCTGACTCCTCTAGAAGAGCTTCTATGGCTAGACTAGCCGTTTCGCCAAACAACATGAGCTCTCAGCTTTGCCCAACACAATCAAACACTCCTAACTCCCTTTCCAACATCCACAGCTACTTCAAGAGAACTATGTCTTCTTCTTCACATTCATCAGTTTTTCAGGATGACTTTTCTTCTAATCTTCCTATTGCTTTAAACCCAGCACCAGGCAACAACTCAAAGAGACTATCTAAGATCACATCAGATACGGCTTCCTCAAAATCATCCTCTGCATTGAATGATAACAATTCCACAATTCCACACTACCAGAATCCAAACCCAAATTCTTACTCAACGACTCCTTTAGTCCAGAATTCACCAACTTATGGATCTATCAACAATGCTTGGGAAGAAAACCCAGCCTTGATAAAGAATATAAGTAGGCACTATTTACCTTCAGATTCAGAACAGTCTTTACATTCTCCTGCAGGTGATATACTTAGAGATTTATACACTTTTCCTAATAAGTTAGCCGTTTCTGCTTCTCCATCTGCTTTATCCACAAATAATCTGAACACGACGAACAATAACGCATCTGGCTTAGGCAACAATTCTCCGGGTTCAGGCATCAATCCAACTTTTGGATTACCAGGATCTATTCCAGGTCCAGGAACAGGCCCAGGGCCTGTTTCTTTAAGAAGATCCAGAAGCTTAACAGGTACCGATGTGTTGGGTGAACGGAGAGGTTCAATGGCTTCCCAGTTACGAGTTCCAGGTGGCTTTAGACGTGATTTCATAAAAACTAAAAGAACAAAGTTTGGTTATGATATCAACAAAGCATCTTTCTTAACTAAAAATTTCTTGGAGTTTTTAAGTATTTATGGCCATTTTGCTGGTGAAGATCTAGAAGATGAGGACTTCCTAGCTTGTGATATTGAAGATATGAAAAGCTCAGACGAGGAAAGTGTTTTGATTCAAAGACCATTGATGGTAGCCACTCAGAAAGAAAAGGAAGGTACTGCTAGTACTATGAAAGCTTTCTTTTTATTATTGAAAAGTTTTGTTGGTACTGGTGTCTTGTTCTTACCAAAGGCTTTTGCAAACGGTGGATTATTCCTTTCCATTGCATTGCTATTGATTTTTGGTATCTTGTCTTATTGGTGCTATTATATTTTAGTTCTAACCAAAGAAAAGACTGGTGTCAGTTCATTTGGTGATATTGGTTTGAAAGTGTATGGTAAACCAATGAAATTTTTAATTTTAATGTCAATCGTTTTATCACAAATTGGATTTGTAGCTGCCTATATTGTCTTTACCGCTGAAAATTTAAGAGCTTTTTTGCTTAATGTTTTCCATGTCGATATTTCAATTGCATTTCTTGTTTTCTTAGAAGCTCTGATATTAATGCCCTTTAGTTTATTCAGAAACATCACCAAATTGTCATTGGCTGCGTTATTGGCTAACATTTTTATCTTATCTGGTATTGTTACAATTGTTTATTTTGCAGGACAAGATATGATAACAATGGGTGTTTCACCAACTATTAAAATGGTGAATAAAGACAATTGGTCATTATTTATTGGTGTAGCCATATTCGCATTTGAGGGTATTGGACTAATCATCCCTGTTCAAGAATCAATGAAACATCCAGAGCAGTATCCAAAGGTTTTATTAGCTGTAATTACTGTCTGCTCACTGTTATTCATTGGAGTTGGTAGTTTGGGTTATCTAACATATGGTGATAAAGTTCAGACTGTTGTTATTTTAAACTTACCTCAAAATTCTATCGCAGTTAATTCAATCCAATTTTTCTATGCTTTGGCCATAATGTTATCAGCCCCAATTCAATTACTACCTGCCGTAAGAATTATGGAATCAAGAGTGTTTAAACGTAAATCAGGTAAATCAGACCCATGGACTAAATGGAACAAGAATCTGTTCAGAATTGGTATTGTGATCATGACGACATTGATTGCCTTTTTTGGCTCCGATAATCTAGATCAATTTGTTAGTTTTGTTGGTTCCTTTGCCTGTATTCCTTTGGTTTATATGTATCCTCCAATGTTACACTATAAAGGGTGTGCAAAAACTAAAAGGATGAAGTTGCTAGATTTGTTCTTGATTACCTTGGGCAGTGTTGCTTTGGTTTATACAACTTATCAAATACTAACATAGATTTAGGTTTGGATTTAGATTTAGATTTTCTCTGTTTGGTTATTTTTTTTATATAAACAAAAAACATCCAGAATTTGCTCCTGTCGTTTTTTGTGTTTTATTTTGCATTCAATAACTTCACACATAAAATTCTTACTACACATATATATATATACAGATACACACAATTCAGTCACATTTTATTTTTTTGATTTTGAAATTTTTTGTTTCTTAGCTAGTTTCCTGTTACATCTATTTTTTTTTTTAATTGTGGTTCTGGTGTTTTATAGAACTTTCTGTTTTTCTTTTATTCCTTAACGCTGTTAATTGTGATAAGAACAATAACAATTACAATAACATTAACACTAACTGTTTTGTTTTAGGTTATTTTAAGTCATTTTAAGTCATTTTAAGTCATTTTAAGTCATTTTAAGTCATTTTAAGTCATTTTAAGTTATTTTAAGTTATTTCAAGTTATTTTACATAATGTATACAGCATATTTAATTATTTATTGACCGAATTTATTCATATAGTTTTTACCTCATTCTGCTTATAGGGTGGAGGGAAGCTGAGCGTCTACTATTTGGTGACTGCTTATCAATTTAGTCATAACGTTTGGTCACCAATCTAGGGGATCTTGTTGAAAAAAACATCAATGGGTAACTCTAGAATTGCTTTCTGTCTTGGTTTTCTCTGGAGCAAATCAGTTATTAACACATTACCAAAATAGGCCTACCTATAAACAAAATTGATTATATGATGGGACATAGTCACCTGTTGGTTGTATTGCTTCATACTCTACAGTAGTAACTTTGCTAAAATTGTAAATTTACCCATGATTATGAAGTAGAATCTTTATTATTGAAGGGTACCGATCGGGTTATATCTTTCTGGTTGGCAACACTAAATGACGACATTTCTGGTAAACCTTTTAAATTATGCACAGCCTTGGTAGATTTACATGAAAATTCATCTTACATACTTAAACTAGAATTTGAAAACTATTAAGCTAAACTACACAAAGGCGAAGAAGAGATAAAGCCAGTTATTTAAAAGTCAAAAGCTTTTTTTAAAAAAAACTATAAGCAAAGACAACTCAATACATACACAATTATTTATTAGCATAGCTTTTATTATAATATATCAATAGTGATCTTAAACAATGCTCATTCTCATAACTCTTCTTCAATCTCTCTTCTAAATTTCCGGTGAAAAAATTGCTTAACCAACTATCTTTCAATTTAACTTTATAGAACAAGTAAACAAATGAAATCAAGTCCATATTATTCGATCTCCATTTTTTACCACTAAACGGTGACATTAACTTAATTATCTTTAATATAGGTTTATTTAGATCTTTGTTGAATAATGTCAAGTAAAATCTGAAAATATCAGTAGGTCGAGTTTCTAATAATTTGTAAATTCTTTGAACTTTGAAATGAGAAACGTTATAGTACAACAATTTCAATAGATTAACTGTGATCATACAATGACGTGAGTTAGGGTGGGATATTTTAACCATACCCGAAGCTGGATTATTGAACATAGGTAAATAAAACCCTTGATTTACCTCATTATATTTGAAAATGTATTCTTTGATAGACTCGCTGGTCTCAGGAATGATATCATGTGATAAATATCGTAATCCACAGCAATATCTGAAAAAATTATAATCTTTGAACTTATTTAAAATCTTATAATCACAATAAACTAGACTGTTATTAATTAAACAGTCTGGATCTTTATATTCAAAATTCTTACTTGAAAATTGAGTGCCGAATTTATTACCATCTAAGAAATTAACTAATTTTTTAAAATAATCAGCATCAAAGATCAATGAGTTCAAATATTCAAATTTTAAAACGTGTGAAACCTTAAACCATTTTAATAGCATAACTAATAACATTGCAGAACATTTCAAAGTAATTTCTTTATTTCTTAAGATTTCTAAACGCTCCTTCTCTGATTTATTCAAGGTAGAACTTATATATGGTCTCGTGTATTCTTGCCCCATCAGTTGTCTTTGTCTTTGTTGTTGTAACTTTTGTCTGGTTTGTAATGGGATCTTTTCGTCTCCTAGTCCGACAGGATACAAAACGTTGGATGATATTATTTGCATGAAAATTGCAACTAATGATCCAAAATATGGTAGGCAATTTTCATAGTACTTTTCGACCCTCATTAAACTTTTAATTTCATCTTGAAACATTGGATTCTCATTGATATCTTTTTGTGAATATTTGAACATATTCTTTAATTCCTCCGAGTCATTTATACCCTGTTCTTCTTTGATGAAACTTTCAAAAATTGAAATAAATTGCTTACTCGAAACATCTTCTTTAATATGATTATAAAAAATATTACTAGCTTCTTTGATACTGAATGGAACATCATTTATGAAGGGGTGAATATTTGGAAAATTAGGCTGTGTAACAAATAATTTCTTCCTAGTTTCGCCATTGATATGTTCAAGTTCAGAAATGTTAGAGTTGCTTAATGAACTTCCTGTATGCTGAGGAATTAAGGTAGGAGAAGGCATTGGAGTAGCCAGATGAATAACAGGAGGTTGTTGAGAAGACAAATTATTTGATAATGGAGATTTAAAGTTATGATGTTGATTAATTAGCATCGAAGTTGTATTGATGTTACCAGATATAGTTTGCGAATCTTTCAGTATTGACTCCGTGATGTTAGATATTTCAAACTCAGGAGGAGTATAGGTAGGATATCTAGTGACCAATTCATTTCTATAATAGATATAATCAAAGGGCGTAATTGAATCAAGTCGATGCTTTGTTTTGGGAGCTTCAGAAGAATGGCTTTCAGTGTTATGTCTAAATTTAAGAAAATCTTTTGTTGAGCTTAGTTTCTGGCTGTTACCGAATACAGTCAAAACAGTCTGATTTAAAAGCATAACAACGTTTTTTAATTGAAAAAACTCTAATGGTTTTGGATATTTTTCTTGGGGATCAATCTTTATCTCTTGTTCATCAGATATTTCACACGTAAGCCATCTAAATCGGTCTATTGCCTGTGTTAAACTGAACAATATTCCAGAGTCTGCAATTATTTCAACGAATTCTGAAATTTCAGAAAATTCAAATTCATCAGTAAAAAATACGACCATTTGAAAATAAATAATAGTCATTAAATAAAAAAATTCTTTAGACCAAGCTTTTAATAATTTATTAGAATATATCAGTTCATCGTATTTAATATCAGTCATTTTCTTAGCCCTGTCTTTGAGCAGGTCTATTAATGGATTCAATATCGATGAACTTGAAAATAATTTTGAATTACTGATGATATTATGTTTTTGCAATTCTTGGTTCATATCTTTCTCTATACCAAATTGGATATAGAGTAATAAAACCAATTTCTTTAGTACATCAACTTGATCCATACTATCTAAGTCAGTGGCTAATTCAAAAATCTTGTCTCTTTTAACTGTTTCACTCCAATCATTAAAACCATCCAATAGAGTTCCACCCAACTCAAGAATAGTATTTAAGTCTTTTAACTGTGTAAAATTGAACCAGTCGTTAATCTCATCAAAAAAATCGCCAGTATCATAATACTCAAAGTCCAATTCAGGGTATTCTAAAATCAATTTAAAATTGGTCAATCCGTCTATTTCCTGGTTAAAATCTTCTTCAGTAAAGCTATCTTTGAAACTATCATCATTATAATCATCATCACCACTTAAAGAACCAGATCTACTTGTATGAGGGGACAAAAGGATGTCTTGATTTTCATTAGAAATTTCTGTTAGTTCTCCTTTATCAATAAAAGCATCTGGAAACTGATCACCTTCTTGAGAATCTTGATCTGACAAATCTAGTTCCCTGAGAGTTTGCTCTAGCAGTTGTTGTTGTGTTTGATCCGGGGAGGAGCATGTTTGGTTTGAGCTATTGTTATTGTCGTTAATTTTAGGAGAAGTTGGAGAATTGGACTGGTGTGTTGGAATAGAGATATTCTGAGATTTAAACAAATCTGAGAGGTCCATTTTTGGATGACAACTTGACCCTATTTTACTTACCTGATAAACCAGCCAAATCAGTTGATTGCAATTCAATTTGATTAGACACGTCAAATACCAGAAACCAGATGGTGACATGCGCCTCCCGCATAATCACATGCGCCTCCTCTGCCATCCCTAAGTCTGAAAATTTAAGAGGCCGATTAGTCCAAACTCAGTCTCAATCTCGATCGATCACTCATCACAAGCCCAACAGAGCAAAACGATAGTTCCTGTGTTTTCTTTACCAGACACACCCATTCCAAGACAAGGGTGTACTGCCAGAAATGCTAAGTTTAGATAACAGTGTTGGTCTAAGGTAAGTTTAGTATATATGGTCTTGCTTTCACTCATTTATTTCATGTTCATGTTCATGTTCATCAATGCAAGTTCAAGTGTTCATCGTATCCTATCCACAAAATATCAATCCCTACTAACTCATTCCCATTGCTGTGATATAGAGTGAAGATCATAACCAACTCAGATTCCATAGTTGAAGGAACTATCCACTCCTACAATCCGCACACAGGATTACTTTCAATCATTAATCAAATTTCTGGTTCTGATAATGTTAATTTTAAAGTTTTAAAGACCACTTTCATTAAATCAATTACTTCATTGACTAAGCAAAGACCAGTTTTTAATACTAAAACTAACATCAATGATAAATTCCAATCCTTTCCAAATGTCCCAACTAAGGTTTCTTTGGAGAACCTTTCTTCAAATTTCAATAAGCATGCAAATGGTAAACTAATAGCCCAAAAAGAAACCGAATTCAAACTAACCAGATTATTAAATTCAAGAAAATTGAGTATTGAGGGTGAGACTTTATTTAAGGAGTTATTCAAATTGTTACCTACTGGTGATGTTAATTTAGATAAAAACGATAATATAATTGTGTTTGAAAATCATTTAATTATTTCGAAACCTTACAATGCCAATGATTGTAAACTAGCGAAAGGTGGTAGTGGCGATAATGATGAACAATTGACTTACATCAAGAGGGTGATTAAAGAAACCTGGGATAAGTTGGAGTCAGAAAGAAAAGGCGGGTGATCCGTGTGTGACAAAGGGGGTTTCACAAGTCGAACCAGGCGCTAGAAAATTACTTTCATTATTTCATACCTATTGTAAATTACTTTTATAAGGATTGAGTTTTTAGCAAAAACGCAATCAGTACGAATAAAAATAAAGATATATGTTATTTAATTTAATTTTACGAGTTATCTACGCACGCTTAATTATAATTGCAGTAGAATCGAATAACTTAGCACCTCTTTTTTCTGTACCTTTAATTCCATCCATCTGATTCCATGAAAATTCCAAAGCCAGTTCATTACTATTAGCAAGGAGTAACTCCAACTCACAATTAACCCAAAACTTAACACTGCCAACTACCAGTTTTTTGGAGATCAATCGAACACAACAGCATAGATCTTCTTTCCTCACGATCAATTTAGATTCAGGCTTAACTATTAAATCACCGTTACTATCAACTGACACTTCATTTTGAGAGAATTTATAAAATTCTGATATTTCTGAGTCCTGATCCCCAGAAAAGCATTTCATTCTGAAGTCGAACTTCTCATGCATCTGCTTCAATTGAAAAGGATCAGAAACTTTAATCCCATAAATCTCAATAGCCCAATTATTTCTACTTAAATTGGTATATCTTTTCTTCAAACCGACATCAAATTTCAAAAACTTCTCAAAGTATTGACAATATCGTACTTGAGAGCAAATAGTGACACCAATTTTAACGTCACCCATACCTTTACTTCTTTTCTTAATAAACCATTCATTTGCATCCTCAAAACTCATTCCATATTTCCAAATTAAGTAACTCACAACAATAGTTCCTGTTCTTCCCTTTCCGTGTTTACAATGAACCATTCTGAAATCATTTCTATGTTTATTTAGGATATTGATTGATGATAGCAAAGTATGAAATGAAGGAGGTGTGTGATCTGGAATTGGTATACTGATATATTTGTTAGGCAATGGAATTAAACTAGGAGAATAAGAAGGTGTCTCTGCCCGTAAATTGATGATTACCCATTTCTTAGGATTTCTTGTCTCTTTGAATGTTGTAGAATTATCTGTAATGATCTTGTTAAGAAACTGAATAACGTCGGTGATCTTGGTATTATAGAACTTTATGGGAACTTGCGTGGGACCAGAACCAACAGCTAGATTAGGAGCTATTATCCTAATATCCAAGTTATTCGAAGGTATGTGTGTGATGGACATATAGTTGTCTTGAGAGGGATTTGTCCTAGATTCTTTTGTTAATATATGTGATAAGAGCGAGATCGGGTGAAGAGAGAGAAGGGACAAGTTTAAATATGAGGGTTTACCTCCCTCCTTCCTATTTTATGAATAACCAACCATACAACATGTTACAATTCACTTGTATGTAGCAAATGAAATTTAAAAAAATTCTTGAGCTATATGTCCAGCAATAAGTTCTGAATACTAACACTATATTGGTTTCCTGGCCTGCTGTTTGTACGATTTGCCCTCCTTCAGATTGATCAGACAAGATACAATTTGAAGGGTGAATTTTGTTACCAGCAGCTCAATCAGTACAACGTTTTTATTGATACAGTTCCTGTAATATTAGGAGTTGCAGCAGGAATAGCAATAACTGCTATTTGCTTGGAACACAAGAATCAAATAACTGATTTCTTCGAAGATGTTACTGTGGACATTTTACAAAAACTGACTGAACGTAGAAATGCAAGAAGAGCAGCCGCTGGTTCTTTTGAAAATGGTGATAATGAGAATTGTGGTCCATCTTCTGATAGTGAAACCATGAGAGAAAGCTTTTACTCTAATGAACAGAGTGGAAAGCATGGTAAGAGCTACTATGATGATGGCGAAAAAGAAAATATATACGAAGACAGCAGTGATGAAGATGCTGAAGAGAAATTATACCAAAATATTATGAGAGTGAGACAAAGAACCGTTGCACAATCACAGAAGAATGAAGAGATCAATCATTGGATCGAAAATCAAGATCAAGATAATAATAGAAGTCAAAGAGCCTTTATAGGGAATGCTAAAAGAAGATCAAGGGATTCTTCGCCTACTTCTAGTGTTGAAACTCCTTCTATTACTTCTTCTGGTTCTGGTGTATCTACGGGATATGTTAAATTATAGATAAGTCTGTTTTTTTTTAGGTTTTATCTTATTCTAAACTTTGGTATTGTCTTATTTTAACTTTATGTTAAATTTGTTGTTTTTTTATTTTCACTTTATGGTCTAT
Source organism: Ambrosiozyma ambrosiae (assembly GCA_003705185.2). Taxonomy (NCBI): domain Eukaryota; kingdom Fungi; phylum Ascomycota; class Pichiomycetes; order Pichiales; family Pichiaceae; genus Ambrosiozyma; species Ambrosiozyma ambrosiae. The sequence continues at coordinate 366,875 of PPHU02000010.1, forward strand.
GTATACGTTTTATGCTTTTATTTGTTCACCTTCTTTATTATTGTTTTTAAATTATAAATTGTTGAAATACATAACTCCTTATTATTTGTAAATCTTAGATCTTTATTAAACACATATAAAAAAAACTATATTGCATAAAAGAAACATAATCCTTTCAAGTTTAGCCCCCCTCCCAAAAAAAAAAAAAAAATAATAACTCTCATATGGAACGCCTACAAAATAATCAACAATAAGCTAAACTCAGCAGAAGTTAACTGATAATAGCTAAGACAATCAAAGAAATAACTACTAAGGCAACCAAAATGACACAGCTCCATTTACCTTTTTTCTTTTGATATTCCTCTGCTTTAACTAATTCTCTACTGGCCATTTGATTATCATTGTTGTAACTGATTAAATTATCTTCTATTGTATCTATTTGTTCACCTTGTTGATTGACAATCTCGTTTAAATCACTAAAAATTTTATTTATGTCCTGAACACCTTTCGAAATATTTGTAATTGCTTGATCTCTCTGAATTACAATTTCTTGATGTAGTGCCAATTCGGATTCGGAAATTTGTTGTTTTTGCACCTGTTGTTGCATTTGTAGTTGCTGTTGTTGTGCTATATGTGATGACGCCATAGAATCATCTTCAGTGGATCCATAGGTTGTACCTTGTTTTAACAAACTAGTTTTTGCTGTACTAGGTGCTGAAGTGCTATTATTATTTTTAGAATATTGTTCATTAACACTAACAGACTGAATCTTTTCATTATATGCTCGGACCACAACTAAATAATTTTTGAAAACTTCTTGGAATTGGGTTTGTAGTTTTTCCAAAGTAAATCCAAACTTAGTTATATTTGCATCGTTTGCACCGTTAGATGTAGTGTTGTCTTGAGAAAATTCAATCGTTTGTAATTGTGAATTTATATCATGATTTAGAGCATTTGTTTTATTAATAAGTGATATAATACTCGAACGTAGTACAGGTGTATCTCTTTTTGTTCCTAGTTGTTGCTGTAGTTTATCTATTCTTGATACGGTTGATATGAAATCTGATAGTTTATTAGAAAGATCGTTTAATGGCTGTATAGAATTTTGTGGAATTGTTACAATTGCTGAACCTTTTTCTTTTTGAGCTTCAATATCAAAGTTGGCAAAAGACATTTCTGTTTAATTTAATGATATGTAGTATAATTTGTTTTATTTCATCTCCCAATGAATGATTATTGTTCTTAAATAGAAATGCATATTATTATTTTATTTGGTAGTTTATCGTTTGAACAAAGGCGGAAAGCAGGTGGCTGAATACAATTTGCCACACTAGCAACTTTCCACCTCTCTAAAGAAGTAGATACACCCTTGTACTATACTAGGTGATTTATTCTTGAATTATAGTTTGATTTACGTGGTAATTGTTCAATTGTTAAGGTAGGTGATTTATCTTAAATAAAAGACTCAAACTATAGTTAAAATTTAGAATAGGAAATGAAAAAGAAAGACAATTAAACGTAAGAGCAGATAGATATTCAGCGTTATGGTTCATAATATTGAGTTTATTTCGAAATGATTTGGCACGTTAATGGGATTTCTCCAGTTTTGAGCATTCCTTCATGAAATCAGGAAACTGCTCTTCTTTCAACTTAGTTGTGCAATCAATAAAAGAACATCTAACACCTAATTCTTTGTAGAGTATCTATTGAGAGATGTATGTTAGCCAAATCTGAACTATTTAAAAGTATAACCTTTAATTTAGCTAACAAATCTCTATAATCCTCTCATTTTTACAGTTGCTTTCAGAAATATGGTTTCTGAAAAATTGTATCGTCTGTCGTATGTGATTGAACATTCACTGCTTTCGTCAAATTCATGGCAAGCAAAGTAATGAAATAGTTGTATAACATGTTTATTAACTCACATAATTTTCTTTGGAAAAAGTATATAATAAACTGCTTATGTGTTCAACTTATATTTTTTAGTTAAAGCCCAAAAGGATTTTCTCTCAAACACATTTATACTATTAAATCACCTAACCGCATACCAACTCTGCAATTTGTTCAAAGTGTAGGTAAACGAAATCAATGATGCATCAATTATATATTCGGCTTGTTGTCTCTGACAAAATTTCTCCAAAGGAATCTGGAGGAATATTTATTTCTGGAATTAACTATGTCGAGCTAAATCGATATTAATGACTAGTTTAAACCTTTTGTAATTAATTAGACGTGTTAAGGCCAAGAGGAAATCGGTGGCGTATGAAGCATTAGTAGTGGCACAAGGAAACTGACGCGTTTAGTGTCATTTCGAGTGAAATTATATTCGAGTGAATAGTTAACGCGTTATTTATGATTACTTGAGATGTCCAAAGTCCATTTCCTAATTATCAACACTAGATATTACCCCATATATCAATATTTTATAATGGTTAAGGATAAGCTTGCAAGATTGAGAGCAGCTAGAAGTGGTAAGAAAATAGAGGATGAGCCAGAAGACTATGCAATTTATGAAGAAGTGAACGATTTAGAATACAGAAAGCACAAGAGAGATCAAATCCTAAACGATGACTTTGTTGTCGATGAAAATGGTGATGGATATGCTGAGACTGGTGTTGATGACTGGGATCAACCACATGAGTACTATTCTGACGAAGAACAAGAAAGTGATAAAGATAATTCGAAATCTAAGAAGAAAGTTAGAAAAGTTAAGAAATCAAATAACCTGAATGTCGCCAATTTCTTTAAAGTTAAATCTTCCTCCATAAATTTAGACAACAAAATGAAGAAAATAAAAGCAAATGATAACTTGGATGACATTTTGAATGATTTTAGTTCAAAAGCAGCTTCTACTTCTAAATCTACTCCATTTATGACTTCATCTTCAAGAAGAAGAGACGTATTTTCTTCCTTAAAACGTGATTCTTTTAAAACCCGGACACCTTCTACATCAGTGAAACCTTTAAATTATAGAAGAATGTTAGACGATGACAATTCACGTTCTTCGAAAAAGCCAAAAATAAATTCTTCCTCAGATACAGAGTTTTATACTGCTATCGATTTTGATGATTCCTTGACAGGTGTAGATTCTCCTTCTTCTCCAATTAAAACTAAATCTACCAATACAGAAGTTTTGACTCAACTAATTGATACAGATGACTTTAAAGTTCCTACCTCTGAACTTAAATCTGAACATAATGCAGATCCAGTTAAACGAGAAGAATCTGATTCAGATGATTCAGACGATGATATTATTTTGGCTAAAATACCAAGGGTTTCTGCAAAAGTCAGCAGAACTGTTAATATGTCTTCCATTAAACAAGAACCTAAACCACTCAGTTCCTCTCCCTTAAAAACTGAGATTTTATCAAGCTCTTCGAATCCACCTTCCTCTCCAACTAGATTTGTAGATACGTCATTTAACAGATTAGATGAAGATCAGATTGCTATTAAGTCAGAAGATGGTACAAAGAAAGAAGTCCAAATGTATTGGTTAGATTACGCTGAAGTTGGTAATAAGTTATTATTATTTGGTAAAGTGAAAAATAATGATGGTAAACTGTTTTCAGGTTTAGTTCAAGTTAGTGGTATCTGTAAAGAGTTATTCTTTTTACCTAGAGAATCTGATGAGGACATGCCTGCTAAAACTACTGATGACATCTTAGAAGAAATGTATCCTTTGGTTATTGGAAAATATGGACTTGAATCCCTCCAATGCAAGGCACAAACTATGAAATACGCTTTTGAAGTTCCTGGTATTCCAAAACAAGCTGAGTACTTAATGATGAAGCTACCTTTTGATACCCCTAAACAAAGCGGTGTTCCGATGCCTCATGATCTTGAATCTGACAGTTTCAGTAAAGTCTTTGGTACAAATCAAAATATTTTTGAAGCATTTGTTTTACAGAGAAATATCATGGGTCCATGTTGGTTATCCATTAAGAATTGTGATTTCAATTCTCTACAGAATTCTTCTCACTGTAGTGTCGAAGTTGCTGTTTCCAAACCTGAAGATATCACTCCAATGAATACCACAGATCCAGCTCCAAGCTTAAACGTTTTAAGCATTAATGTCCAGCCAATGATGAATTTAAAAGCCGGAAAGCAAGAAGTTGGTTCCGTTTCAATTGCACTATACAAGAATTTACCTCAAGATCAGCCAATTGACGAGAATTTAAAGCCTGATGAATTAATCACTCTAGTCAGACCAGTTGGTGGCTCAACAACGTTACCCCCTGGCTTGTCCCAACTAGCACGAAAGAAAGGTATTCCAATTAGAACTTTTAATAAAGAAAAGATTTTATTGAATTGTTTATGTGCTCTAATTAAAAAATCTGATCCTGATGTTTTTATTGGTCATAGGTTAGAAAATGTTTCACTGGATATTTTAATGCATAGAATGCATGATTTAGGTGTTACAGGTTGGTCTAATTTTGGTAGAATCAATAGAAAAAATTTCCCAGATAAGTTTGGAAGATCTGCAAGTAACAATGTGTTTTTGTTACGTGATATTTTCTCTGGTAGATTAATATGTGATATCGCTAACGAGATGGGCCAATCTTTAACTGCAAAATGTCAATCATGGGAGTTACAAGAAATGTATGATGTTGTTTGTAAAAAGAAATATGTTCCTATGGAAGTCAATCTAACTAATCCAACTATGGCTGAAGAAGCAAATCATTTACTAGCTGCATTTAATGAAAACAATATGTCTGTTCAAATTATTGGTGAAGTGGCTTTCAGAATTCAAATTTTATCGTTATCTAAACAGCTTACAAATCTAGCTGGTAACGCTTGGGCTCATACTTTGGGTGGTACTAGAGCTGGTAGAAATGAGTTTATTTTGTTACATGAATTCACAAGAGAAGGCTATGTAGTTCCCGACAAAGAAACTAGGGCACAAAGACAGCAACAGCAAATTGCTTTAGCAGCTCTGCAAGCTGACGAAAATGGTTTTGATGAAACTACTATTACATCGAATAAAAAGGCTAAATTTCAAGGTGGTTTGGTTTTTGAGCCTGAAAAAGGATTACACAAAAATTATGTCTTAGTGATGGACTTCAATTCTTTGTATCCTTCTATTATTCAAGAGTTTAATATTTGTTTTACTACAGTTGATAGGTCTAATTTAACTTCTGACTATGAATTACCAAATATTCCATCAAGAGAGACTCAACAAGGTGTCTTACCTAAATTATTACAGCAATTGGTCAGTAGACGTAGAGAAGTTAAGAAATTAATGAAGGATTCAAGAATATCTGCTATTGAAAAGGTTCAGTATGATATTAAACAGCAGGCTTTAAAATTAACAGCTAATTCTATGTATGGTTGTTTAGGTTATGTCAATTCTAGATTTTATGCAAAACCATTAGCAATGCTAGTTACAAACAAAGGTAGAGAAATTTTAATGGACACTAGGCAATTAGCTGAATCAATTGGTTTAAGAGTTGTTTATGGGGATACAGATTCTGTTATGATCGATTCAGGTTGTAATACTTATAAAGATGCAGTTAGAATTGCTGAAGATTTCAAAGTTAAAGTCAATGAACGTTATAAATTATTAGAGATTGATATCGATAATGTTTTTAAGAGATTATTATTACACTCTAAGAAAAAATATGCTGCTATAAACACAATTATTAATAAAAGTGGAGAAGAGATTACCAATTTGGAAGTTAAAGGTTTAGATTTAAAAAGAAGAGAATACTGTCCTTTATCTAAAGATACTTCTCTTCATATTTTGGACAAAGTTTTAGGTGATGCTGACCCAGAAGAATCATTAAATGAAATTTACAGCTATTTAGAAGATATTACTATAAAATTGAAAAATAATGAGTTTTCGATGGTCAAGTTGAAGATTAACACAAGATTATCTAAAGATCCAACTAAATATCCATCCGGTAAAACAATGCCTGCGGTTCAGGTTGCTTTAAGATTAAGAAGTCAAGGTAAGATTATTAAGGCTGGTAATGTTATTACATTTGTGATCACCAATGAAGGTATTGACGATGGTAAAACGGTTGCTGAAAGGGCTAGAGCTTTAACAGAAGTGCTGGCAAAGGATTCAGAATACAGAGTTGATTCTTCTTATTACTTGGAAAAGCAATTATTTGCCCCAATTGAAAGACTACTTGCAAAAGTTGAAGGTAGTGACATAGTCAGATTAGCTACCTCTTTGGGCTTAGATTCCAAAAGATACGAGGCTAAAGCTAGGCAAGAACAACAACTTTCAAATGAAAATTTACAACCTTTAGAATCAACCATTCCGGATAAAGAAAGATTTAGAGATTCAAAATCATTTCGTATTATTTGTCCTCATTGCTCCTCTGATTTCATATTTGGTGGTATTCAATATTCCAATCAATATCAGATTACCTTTTCAGGTATAAAGTGTGCATCATGTCAAAATATGGTTCCTTCCCTTTCTATTTCAGCCCAATTAGAACATTTGATAAGACATGAGATTTCGTTATACTATTCTGGTTGGCTTATTTGTGATACATGTACTACGAAGACAAGACAAATTGGTGTTCTTGGAAGAAGATGTTTGGGTACAGGTGATAAGCATGGATGTAATGGAGTTATGAATTACGCCTATACTGACAAATATTTATATAATCAATTGTTATTTTTACAATCTTTGTTTGACGTTGAGAAGGCTAAGAAGGGAACTTTGAAGCCACTATTGGAGGGGTCCCAAGAAAGTGAGGATAAAGAAAATAAACCACACAAGTTAAATCAAGGTGAATTGGATGCCCTTGCTGAACAAAATAGACTTCTCTTTGGTGTGCTTAGAGGTGTTGTTGATAAGTATTTAGGGGAATGTGGTAGACGTTACGTTGATATGGGTAGTATTTTTGGATTCATGAATAAATAGATCTATTTAATCGTTTATATTCTTGTTTCTGTTTTTACTTTTGTTCCATTTATTATATATGTTTTTATTTAATTTAATTTATGTTAACTAATATTTGGTTTAAAGTTTCAGGGTTATCATCGTAAAATGTTTCTGGAGACTCGTCATGGATAAAATCCCGTTCAAGTTTATTCAAAGCAGTGAATGGTCCACCAGTGATCTTAGAATGAGCATACAATACTCCAATTCTTAAACCAATAGAGACAAAACCAACTAAAATTCCAGAAACAGGAGCAACCACGAAAGCACCAAAAGCAACTCAGTCTGAATCACCGTATAAACCATTCCAAATAATTAATAATTTTCCACCTTCCCCAGATCCATAATAGACCGTTCCATAAATGAAAACAGCAATGAAAGCACTAAGACCACCACCCATAACGTCAAAGCCTTGCAAAAAAACACTTTTTCCCATAAACCAAGAAACAAAATTAGGATAATAGAAGATGAAACTAAATCAATAATTAAATAAATTTGCAAAGTATTTGCAAAAGCTTTGATTGTAATTACCAACGAAGGAACATAATTATAACAACAATAATTCTAACCCAAAGCATGTTAACCTTCATGTTAACCTTGTTACGGGAAATATCGTTTGAGATAGATGAAGTTGTAGCACTTAATAATGAATCAAATACACATGTCGAAATAGAAACTGCAAAGATTAAAACGAGATCAATAACCCACTTATCCATTTTCGCACATAAAATGTAGAAAGCATTATAACCCATTTCATCTCCAATTTGCATGTGGCCGGTCCAACTATCGATGATTCCAGGTATACCAGCAATGGTATAATGAATAAGAACTAAAAGACTAGCAATGGAAGTACCGATATATAAATCCTTATTAGTTTTCGAGAAAAATATGCCAAGCCAAAAGCCAGATATGAAGCAATCATTAGTAATAATTGCCACCATCCTAACTTATTAGGTCCAGTTAATGTGCTATATGTTTGTGTTTTAATTTCAAAATCAATATAAATTTGAGGTGAATATGCACTGATAACAATAAGTAAAACAAGCAAAACAAAGTTTGGAAAACGTCTGTCTTGAAAGAAACTTTGAAGACGCCTAATGTGGTATAAATAGTAGTGACAATACATTGAACAACAATGCATGGTGTAGCATCAATACCTGTTGAAGTCTCAATTGCACTATTAACTGATAACTCTGAAATCATAAACAAATATAAGTATAATGCGGTGGTCCTGCCAAATCTATGAAAACACCACTCAATTAAAACGAAACCTTCTGGACAACATTTTCTAATCAGAGGAGCAAAGACAAAAAATAAGAAGATTGGAATTGCCCCTGCCATCGTATAAGCAATTAATCCATGTAGACCTAAAATGTTAGCAATCTGAGGATAGGTTATTAAAATACCAATACCCATACCTGAAAATAATTCAAAAGGTTTCGTTAGTATAAAAAATCCATTATGAGCAAAAAATCTGTGCTTTTCAGTCCATAAAAGTTATTGATGCTGCCCTCCAGACTTTTGCTCCCAATTAATAAGCAATAACATCCGATCAATATTTATAAAATGAAAAAATAAAAGACTAGTAATCATTTAGTACAAGTAGAAACAAAAGGTGGAATGGCTTCTAAGTAATAGAAAGAACACAGGTTTCCATGCAAAGATACTATAAAATGCACCTCTATAAAACAATAAAATTAAACTAAGGATTGACTCTCACAGTATTGTGGAAACCCGAATCCAAGCTACTACAAATTTCAACAACATTATAGGAACTCAGAATCACATAAAAGACCTTAACATTCTAAAGTTGTAAAATTTTCGACAGTGTCAAATGATCCTCACGCAAGCATTATCTTGTTCGAGTTAAAACGGTATGTCCCAGCCAACCAAGGAGAATCCAAGAAAAGCACCCGTTCAAACAATATTGTCGTAAAGCTAGAATGATAAAATAGGAAATTAGAATTTAATGATTGAAAGGAATTAATATAATATAAGTATATGACTCAAAGATGAATATCAAACTTAAAGAACTTTCCAGTTGAATCTAAACTATGTACTGACCACCAGCAAAAAAGTTTAAGGCTAAAGGTAAACCCTTTTTTGTACCATTGGAGGCTAAAAATTCTTTTGAAGTATTTTAAATATTAGTTTTTTATAAGGCCATAACAATTCCTGATAATAACACTCCACCTAAAGTAAGGTATATGATAGCATTTGAAGCTTCTATTGATAAACTCATTTTACAAATAATCTATTCTTGTATTTTAGAAAAATAATCACTTTTTTCTTAGTTAAATATTAGATTTAAAAATTATGGATGTAGGGGTCTTTTTATGTCTTGATCTTAGTCATTTCTAAATAATAATTAATTGTTTAGGGAAGTTAGCATTTTTCAAATTGGTTGAATGAATCATTTGACTTCTTTGATCACAGATTTCAATGGTTGTCGAAGTCATGCATGTCTACAAGATTTTTAGCGGTGCAAGGGTTCTTCACAGCTAACCAGTTACTCTCCGCCAATGAAATTATTCAAATCTTAAGACAACCAGCACTTAAATATAAACTTAATTGTATAATAGGCAGAACTACATCAACATTCCCGCTGTATCAAACATCCCAAGCATGACAAAAAGACTGTTTTATTCAGACGAAGAGGATGTTAGCTCAACTCCTGGTCTTACTACTCAAATTTCACAAGAATTAAAATCTAAAGAAGTTGTACATTTGGACGACAACATTAAACTGGTGAAAGGTAAATTGATAACGACATTCCCACAACTCGAAGATTATTCTAAGCAAGCCAGGCAATGGCTTATCTTGAAAACAGATATAGTGAATGATGAGTACAATAACCTGAAGTCAGCTTTAGTCAATGAATTATCAGGGTTGACTTCAAAATATAATGAATTAGTAACTGAGCCAATTTTACCTTCATCTATATACATTTTAACCACTGCATTATCAGGTTCTATTTTAGTCAATAGACGTAATATTGGTTTACGTTTCTTAACCCCGTTGGTGTTTGGTGGTGCTGCTTTAAAATACTTCATGCCTCAAAGCTACTCCAATTTAGGTAAATGGTTGTACCAATTAGAAGGTACATACGTTCCAGAAATTCGAAAGTTCCAAGACAATACGACCACATCTACTAAGGAATATATTGAAGCTAGTAAACAGTTCAAGAAAGATTGTGATGATAGTCTTATGAAGTTAGTTAGAGAAACGAGAAGTTCAATCGTTGAATGGTCAAGTAAAAAATAATATTATTCTCAAAGAAAATTATAAAAGTTGATATGAAAAGTCCATATTAAAATTAGAAGGTTTATCCTTTATACTTTCTTGATATCTGTATAGGCCCATTTTATCCTTCTACCTTTAAAAATACGTTTATGAAAATATGTGAAGTAAACCCAACGCTATTAAACTTCCGATTGATATACAAGAGGAAGTAATGTATTAGTTCAGTATATGGAATAATAAAAAAAAAGGTGGGAGTCGCAAAACATATTGCATATTTTATATAGAAGCTAATTCTTATCAGGACATCCTCAAGTTTCAGAAGTCAAGAGTGATCGTATTTCTCAACGCAACTTTTTACTCTATCCCCCCTTCCATCTTGAAATCATTACTCGCATCTTTTTATAAGATATTGTCGATATATAAAACAACCTGATTAACTAATAGAATGAGCGGATATTTGTATATAAATCAAAATATAAACAAACTATAAATTAGTGAAACCTTTTAGTCGAACTCAATCAAAGGTCCAAAGTTGAAGAGAAAAGGTCAAGACTTTCATGAAAATCGTAAATGCACAAATAATGAAGCATATTAATTGGGATTTTAACAAAAAGAAATCGAAAATTCATGTAAACAAAAACATTTTCATACTGAAAAAGCCAAAAAAAGGTGAGAAAAATATATGAAGTTATGCATGTGTTAACCAAAGTAACTATATGAGACAAAAAAAATAAGTATAACAATTATTAAGTTATATTCTAAAATTGAAACAAAACAATACGGAATAGCAGTCACGATATTTGAGACAAAAGTTGTAGATATGCATACACTCAGCGAACAATCAACTTAAACAGTGGCTTCAAATAAAGCAGCAGGGGTACTTGATTCTGGAAAGGTAGTTGGAGCAACTGTAGAACATGTGTCTTCTGCACATGAGATGGTAACAGTTCCAGATAGAGGTATAACAGCTTCAACTGATGTTAAAGTACTTGAAATTGTAGTTGGAGGAATTTTAGTAGAAATGATAGTTGTGAAAGAACCAGATTCACAAACGGTCTCAAAGCAAGTTAAAACTTCAGTCTTACTGTTCAGTTTAGTAGTGCATTCACATGAAGTATGGACAGAAAATTCAGTGGGATCAGTTAAAGTAATTTTATTTTAAATAGAATAGCTTGTGGCTGGACTAATAATAATAGTTGATGGAACAACTCTGGTAAGGATATTTGTTATAGATCCACACCAGCAAATAGTCTCTGAACAAATCAACGTTTCAATATTGGAGTGGATTTAGGTAGTATACAGCTACTCAGTAATATGAGTATTAATTTCCGTATAACTACCTTTTGGAGTGGTGATAGATGAAGGAATGGAGATAAAAGGTGAAAATTTACTGGTTGGCATAATAACAGTAGTTGATGGATTGACGCAAGTGCCAGTATCTATCTGACAAGTTAAAATTATAGTATTTATACCAGCAACAGTCATTATTTGCCACTTTTAATTCATAGATAAAAGATAAGTTCCTAACTTCGTAGTAACAGCCCTAAAAGAAACAGACAATCCTGATGATAAAGTGGTAGCAAAAGAGCAACAAGCACAAACATGTTCAGAACAAGTTAGAATTTCAGTTTTGTCATTAATAAAAATAATAGTCAAGTAAAATGGAGCAAAAGAGGTACTTGATAGTATTGTGTCATTAGAATAATGGCTTGCTTCCGTAATTAAAGACACCGATAAAGCAAATAACAACTTAGATAGTAGCATGTTTAATTGAGCGAGTAATATGAAGGTTGAAGTAGAGAATGGAGCTGATGTCACTGAAGAGGACTGATTTAAAGTTAAGCAACTTTGGAGCAAATTTTAACTATTTATATTAATTGTCCAGTCTTAAAGAGGGTGTTGGAAAAAACTAGATAGACTTACTATCTTTGAATGGTATCAACATATCTTAATATCGTGTAACTATTTAAAGAAAGATGCTAGAATGTTGGTATCAACAGCAGCGGATGCTCTAAAAATAAAAGATAGACAAGGATTGAAAATACAATCAACTAGATTGGAATACTGATCCAAGCTTACAGGGGTTGTTTCTTTGATGTCTCTATATTTTGGTGTTGAAGTTGGCGTACGAAACATTGATATGATGACAATAGATTCCAACTAGTCAGGTTAGGAAACCTTATGGAGCGGCACGCGGCTCAAGATACATGTTTAATCCGAATACTTGGACCCGGTGATACTATGAAATACTGATGCTGATTCTGGTAGTTCAATGAATTGTTTAATTATTGATATTAAAAGTTTCTGTAAGTTTATGATTTGTTAGTATTGAGTAAACAGGTCTTGATTGCAGGTCTCATAGCACGAGTGGAGTTGTACATATACCAAATAGTCGCCGTACAAGCAATTTGACCTGAACATCTTACAGCTCCTCCCCCTTGGATTCAGATGAAAATATGTTTTGAAAATAAAATGACTGTATATATAAACAGAGTGCTAAGAAGTCTAAATATGCTTAAAAACAAGTTAATAATCAACTTACTCTAGTTCGTATGTACGGATACAATTAAGCCTCTGAAGTAAACTTATCTACAATATTATCAATTTCCTAAACCCACCTAAAACTAAAACTATCAAATTTCGAATCTGAACATGCCATATAAGAGTTTCAAAGGTAATCAAAATTTTCCAACTCCTGTAAGTAATGAATGTCACTAAAGCGCTTTTACCAATTACAGATGTAACATAATATGGTGCACGGATGTAATTATCACTCACTTCCTCTCTAAATTGTACCTTTTTTTCGTACTTTACAAAGTTCAACAAAAACTAACAATAGGGTATAAAAAAACTAGTTTCATGGTAGTGTTTGATTGTGGAGTTGGTCGGGTGGAGGAAACTGTTTTCAAATTAGACACCAGAATTATCTTGGAAGGAATGAAAACCAGGAGATGCAAAAGCTCATGCAGGAGATCTATTTATAGTCCAAGAGTGAGACTCGAAAAAAAAAGCAAATAGAACGGTAAAACAAAATTTGATATTAATCAAAAACTTGTACCTTTTCATTCTTTCTTATTTTTATAAGAAATATACTTTTTATATCAGTTTGCCTTTTTTTATTACTTTCTTCGCTTTACCTTTTGTTGTTGACTCTTTACTCTCGTTTTGAAACTTATCCTGATCTTGATCCTAATTTACAACGGACACGTCTCCTCCCCTCTCGTTTCATCAACAAACATACACTAAGGCGTCTCAGAATCAAAAGTTTATACTTTACACCCTAATACTCACACAACATGAAGCTTACAAATAACTTTTTGTTGCTAGTCTTACTTATAAAAGATGTTTTATCTGAGGAAAGCACATTCCAAAAGCCAACTGCAACTCTAAATGACAACACAAGTGTTGGAGAAAATACATCAACAATCTCAACATCTAGTCTAGATTTTGGTGGCACAACCACTGATGATTTCAACACTAACACTTCAGATAGCACCTCATCGGAGAATCAAGTAGTTTCAGCTTCTTCTTCGTCCCAAGACCTACCTTCCACAAGTTCAACAGAACCCAGTACGAGCGTTCCTAGTACTTCTAATGCTTATACTTCTGAAAATACTTCTCAATATACGTCTTCAACTTCTTTGAGCAGTTTATCTTCAAGTTCTGAAGAACCTATTACTTCATCATTTACTTCATCCTCTAGCTTTAGTTCTGATTCTAGTTCTTATTCTAGTTCTGATTCAAGTTCTAGTTCTGATTCTAGCTCTAGCTCTAGCTCTAGTTCTAGTTCTAGCTCTAGTTCTAGCTCTAGTTCTAGCTCTAGTTTTAGCTCTAGCTCTAGCTCTAGCTCCAGCTCTAGTTTCAGTTCATCAAGTTCTGCCAGCTCTACCAGTTCTGTGAGTTCTGTGAGTTCTGTCAGCTCTACCAGTTCTTCATACTCTTCATCTTCATATTTAAGCTCATTCTCATCTTCCCTTTCGTCTTCAATATCTCCAGGAAGTAGCTCTTCAATAGTGTCAGCAACTTCTTTATCTTTATCATCAAGTGCTTCCTCTTCCTCTTCTTCAAGCTGGTCTGTTGTTCCAACTACAACTTCGATGGATGCTGCTTTAGGTAGATTAGCCACTTTTGTTGTCGTTTATAAGGATTGGACTGGGAAGCAAACTTATTATTCAGGTTTGGATTCTGCTTTATACAAAACTATGGGCTCTCTAGTCACTAACTATGAAACTTTAATGTTTCCTGATACAAAGTTACAATCAAGTATTGTTGATGTGTTTGTCACGTGTTATGATGATTTACCTAATTCAAAGCAAGATGCTTTAGAGCCAAGTATTACCGCGGCTTATTCATCTCTTTTGATAAACGGAAACTACGCTAATTTGTTAGGCTATGGTTCAACTGTATCGGATACCATTTCAAGTTCATATGATACTGAAGTTACCGGTGTAACTGGTGTTTATTCAGACTACTATATCTTGGCTGAATGTGATGCTTTAAATGAAGATATTGCTAGTAATGGTAACCAATATAATAATTTCTATGGTAGCTACTCAAGTACTGCCCAATTGACTTCCTTCTATAATGAATATTCTTCCTATGTTTCTGAAACTGAAGCTTCTGTTTATAACGAAATGTGTGAAACTTTAGCTCCTTATGTTACCATGTTCCCTTGGGAAGGTCGTATTTTGGCTTTAGCTAAAAGTATTTATTATTCAAAATATGTTAATGGTAACCCAGGTGTTATTTATATGGGTGATCAAACTCTGACTCAACCTGCTGTTTCTCAATCTTACAATACACAGCCGTTTGCTGTTACTGGTACTGGTACATATACCAATTATTATCCTTTTGTTGTTAAATATGCTGTAAATACCGGATCTGGATCTGCCGAAACGACTCAAATTTCTTCCACTACCGTTGTTTCAGAACAACATACTGTGGTTACAACTGGAAATATCAGAAATGTGGTTGCTACAACTGGAACAATCACTTCAAATATCGAAGTTATGATTACATGTGGTGTTCAAGCATTAGTTTACGATTATTATAGAAATTCTAGAAGTTATGATCATTTCATAGAAGAACAGAAGACACAATCTTATGTCAACAATTACATTGGAGTGTTACATAATTATTCTAAGGTGAATATGATGGATGACTCAGATGCATTCCAGAAAGTTTTGGTTAATTTCTACAATTATATTTTTGAATTACCATCAGATAAAAAATCAAGTATGGCAGATATAATGGGATATTGTTATCTAAAAGAAGCCACTGAAGGATTTGCAAAGATGACACTAACTGACTATCAAAATGGTGCTGGAGCAATGTTTTCATCATTGTTTAAATTTGGGTCTGGTAATCAAATACTGAGTTTTGTTTCAACTACTGGATCAACTACGATATCCTCGAACAGTAATGCATCAGTTACAATAGCTTCTGGTGTAACGGAAATTTTTGTGCCTGAAAATACGTATTGGCCAATCTTCCCTACTTCAGTGGATGGAGTTGGTGACACAGTCGGTTCTGGAGAGGTTGTTGATTTACGTAGCAGTAATAAGGGAAGTGGTGGCTTCTTTGGTGCTTTGTTAAATAGTTAAAGAAGTTTGCATCACCCTTGACGATTTATTTGTGAAATAAAAGGTGTTCGTTATTTATTTTTGTCATATCCCTCTCTGTTTTACCCTTTTCTTAGTTTTTATGTGATTTTTGTTTATCGATTTACTAATATGTTTTTAATTTTTATTTGTTGAGTTTTTTTTCCACTCTCACTAACTAGTTAACGAAAACTACCTTGAGTTATGTTTTTTGTACCTTTCTTCCATGTTTTACTTTTATTTTACTGCATTTTTTATTGTTTCAAATTGTAATTTTTACTTTCACTTTTCTCTGCTTTGTTTTATTTTCACTATGTGCTGATTGAACTCGCTTATGTTCTCTTTAAAACTCACTTATTCTATTTCATGGTACTATTTGCTTTGTTATTATAGCTAATCGCTTGTCATCAGTGGTTGACATTAGTGTATAAAATATCTTTAATCAGTTCATTCCTATCATCTACTTAACTCATATACAGATGTGTTTTCTATTTCCAAATTATTGTTTTTCTTTTCCTCGAATACCAGATTAACTTAAAAACCGTTTTTTAAAAAAATGATGATTATGATAGGATATCATCAAATCGCTGTTTTAATTATTTCTTTAGCTGTTTTGTGAATAAGTTAACCAAATAAAGATGATTCTTCCTGGTCTCTTAGTAACAAGTAGTCTAAGTTTTTATTTCTAAAACAGAATGGTTCCTGGACTAATAAAAATTAAGGCAGTGTTAGTTAGAAAGGGTAGCGATCTTGCCGAAAACAAATCCGGGCTGCTAGTGTTCTGGTGTTAGACAGGGAGAATACCTAAAGGTCTTTTAAAACTATTGAAGATTTACCACATTAATACCTTGGTTATAATAAGATTGGTTGGAAAAGTTATACTCGGTGAATCTCTTTTGACATGAACATAGCTGAGACTATCTCTAGCAGGGTTGAGTTCATTATATTTTAGATTTTATAAAAGTTGTTTTTGCTGTTGCTAAATCTAAGTTGGTGAAAATCATAGAATGATTAAAAATTATTTTTCCAGAGGTTAAAAGTCTTTTTGTATGATTTCTGGAATAATAATCAACGACGGTACCTTTTAACAAGTTCCCAGACTCCCCAGATTCTTAAACACGGAGCAACAGTTCAGGGACTTCAACGTTTACTTGGGTGGTTTAACATCTATTCAACTCTTTACTTTTGCTAAAATTCTATCAGATGATCTTTTATCCAAGTACAAATCCACATTATTTGATTATTATACTTTTATTCATCAATTTTATATTGGTTAACTTAATTTCGCTTCCACTTCCACTTCCAAATTTGAATATTACTTCAGTTTATACTACCCCTTTCACAGGCACAAGCTGGGACACAAAGGTAACTGGAGCTGTTGGGTATTTGTCTAATTATTACATATAGTCTCAATGCTATGTTTTAATTAATTAGGTTAGGAATTTGTGTAATCAATTTTTTGATTAACAATTGTCTTTCAAACTTACTACACTTGCATCATTTTATAACCAGCATATTGCCTACTTTTCCTATATATGGATAAGTGATGCAAATGAAAGTTGTAATATGTTAATTGAATGCTTTTCTACCTTGGAAAAATAGACTTTTTGAATCAGGCCGAAAGGAACTTATAGACTGATTATTTGCCATTCGTAGGGAAAATCTTTATGGGATCTGAAACTTTGATGCTTGATATTCCTTTGGCTAGAACGAGCGCTATCATTCCAATTAATACCACTTATGTTAAAAGAACATCGATTACATCTGGAATAACTTCAAACATAAGTTCACAGACAACACCGACCATGACAACAGACATTCGTTAAAGAATATTATAAATTAATAGACAAGTATAAAGGTAAAGGTAAAGGTAAAGATTAAGATAAAGATAAAGATAAAGATAAAGATAAAGATATTTTACTCGACTCTGCTGCTTTTTAAGCAGTTTCACAAAGCTTCTACAACTTTGTGTTCCAGTTTCCTTCTGACTTTAAAACAAGACCACAAGACAGGATGGATTATGCATTCTCCAACTCACAAATAAATTCAAAATCATATCATATGAGTCTTTACACTGAAAGAGTATCTGAAGTTTTCGATCAGGTATTTAGGTTTGGCTTGAACGATAGTTTCGAGGAGTGATCCACATATAAGGCTAGAACTGTGCATGAACTTACTAGTGAAGTTGCTCAGTATTCTTCCATTTTCCCAAGTGAGGTTGATAATCGCGTGTTAATTTAGTTACCAGAGCTTAATAATCGGGAAGCTGACTGGTGGTGGTGTAAGTGTTGGTATTGGTATTGGTATTGCAGGAGGGTAGTTTTAACTAGGTTGAGGTTGTTGTCAGGCATAATTTTTAGATTTTATTATTTGTTTTTATTTCTCTTTATCTTACTCTTTCTTTCTTCATATATATATAGTTGGGAGGCTCGGGTTACGTAGTGCTATTTGATGTAATATATCAAGGCCACAAGATTATTGTTTGATAAACAAATTTCATCAAGATATTTTTGACTGAATATTTCTTGATGCATGATAATACTAAATCATTAAATTTTTAAAGAACAGTAAAATCTTGGATGATTTACAAAGGATCTGTTAAATAAACTAGGACTATTTTATTTAGCTTGATATAGACACATATAATGAAATTGGACTAATTTTCGAAAATTCATCGTTACATTTAAATTCATCTCCTGCTTAATTTATTTAGAATGTTTAGCTTCTCATATTCATTCATATTGCATATTAGAAAGTAATATTATGTATCAGATCATTTGTAGATTCTCGATTTATATATCAAACAGAAAAAGATGGATGCACTACGCGATTTAAGCTTTTAGTACAATACAATAAAATATTAATATATCGGTCTCTCACATCCACTTGAAACTGTTCAAAAGTTGATTTTAGAATTAAATAGATTTCTTAATCAACGGATATTATTCATATATAAGTAGGTAGGTATTTTACACAAAAATAATATATTACTTCTAAAGTCTGCGTAACTTAAATGTTAAAAAAAAAAAAAAGAATCTCTCCTTGCAGGAACAACCATAAACAATATTATGGATAAAAATTATATAATAATTTTTTGTTTATAACTTTTATTTATGCAAAAAGAATCGTGACTATACCCCATGGGGAAAAGCATTAATTATCATTGTTGATGGACAGTAATTACTTTAGTTTATTAATTTTATTATATATAATATAAGCGCGTATATGACGTAATTACTATTGTTTCTATCTCAATTTGAATTAGTTAAATCCCATCTTTTTTGTTCGGATAAACCAATTTATTTTACGGGCTGCAGAATTAAGGTCAAGACTGGGGTCAAAAATTTACATTAAACACCCTATTTCTTGGACAAAAAAAGGTAATTCTTCCGTGTTAGGAAGCCTCTCCGATATATTAAAGGAAAAAATTGGTAAAAGTATATTAATCAATTATACTGTCCTTATTTGGTTTTATCTATAAGTGGTCACCTATTAAATTAGTAATCACACACTTTTTTAATAACTTTATAGCTACCTAGTCACTAAGAATCCTATAACTCCCCACAGCCACTTTTCAATTTGGAAATTGATTGAATAATATGCCCAAAAAACTGACTAATTCAGCTTTCTCTTAAGTACTTTCGCATATTATTTAGATTAAAAAGACCTGTTTTAGTTATGCTGCGCACTATTTATAAAGGAGAATCCAAATTTTATGACATCACAGTCTCCCAGTTTCCTGTATCCTTACTATAAATACCTTGACTCCCCCAATTTTTGCATTAATATTCTGTTTAATTCCATCCGTTAATAGATTTAAGAAAATTTATCAAAATGTCTCTTAAATCTGCTCACGATAAATTTAGAGATTGGACTTTACCAACAAATTTACTTATAGAAAATCACCTTCATGGTAAGAGATTGACTCATAGTGTTGTTGCTTTATCTAGTTTAGCAATTTTCTTCTTTGGTTATGATCAAGGTATGATGAGGTATGTATTTTTTATTCTTCATGTAATTTTCTTTTTATACCAATTATGGAGTATACTAGAGAATACTAATCTAATCGTTACTATAGTGGTGTGAATAATTCCCCAGATTATGTCAAAAGGATGAAATTTGGTCACTGGGATGATCATGCGAATATTACTGTCACAGATTCTACTAAGCAAGGTGGTATCGTTTCTATTTATTACTTTGGTACTTTGTGGGGCTGTCTATTTGGTGGTTGGTTCTCTGATAACTTTGGTAGAATTAAATCTGTTGCTGTCGGTGCATTATTGGCTATCATTGGTGCTGCTCTTCAAGGTAGTGCTACTGATGTGTCTTACATGTGTGGAGCTAGATTCTTCAATGGTTTAGGTACAGGTATCTTAAATGCAGTTGTTCCTGTTTATTCTTCTGAAACTGCCGAGGCTACCTCAAGAGGTGCTTATATTTGTATTGAATTTACATTAAACATTTTTGGTGTTTGTGTGGCATATTGGTTAGAATATGGTCTTTCCTTTATTGGTATGATGAATGGTTTCAGATGGAGATTCCCAATTTTCTTCCAGATTATTCCATTGTCTGTTTTATTCTTTGGGGTCTGGTTTTTCCCTGAATCACCACGTTATTTGGTTAAGATTGGACATAACAAGAGAGCATTGGATTTATTAATCAAGATGAGAGGTGAAGAAAGGGGTACTATGGAATATGAAGAAATTGTCAAGACTTTTGAATACGAAAAAGATTCTGCTCTTTCCTCAAACTATATTAGAATGGCCTTTGACTGGTACAAAGGTGACCCTGAATCTAAAGCCAAAGCCAAGAAGTTGCATATAGCTAGAAGAATTCAATTGGTTATCTGGCTTCAAATCTTGCAAGAATGGATAGGTATTGCTGGTATTACTGTTTACCAAACTGATATTTTCAGACAAGCTGGGTACAGCACAAGAAAGTCCCAGTGGATTGCTGGTGTCAACAACATATCATACATGCTTTCAACTTTAGTTGCGGTTTTCACCGTTGATAGATTTGGAAGAAGAAAATTGAATTTCTGGGGTTTGACTGGTATGGGTATTGCCATGTTCCTAGCTGGTGGTTTATCAAAAGCGCAACAGAACCACCCAGACAATAAATCGTATGGTGCTGCTGCAACTTCGTTTGTGTTTATATATACAGCCATCTTTGGTGCTACCCTATTAATGACTCCATGGATTTTGCCTTCTGAAATCTTCCCTTTGAAATTGAGAGCTGCCGGTAATGCAGCTGGTGTGGTTGGCTGGTCTATCGGTAACGGTTGGCTAATGTTGTTGTGTCCTGTTATGTTTGATAATATTGCTGAGAAGACATTGTATGTGTTTGGTGCTTGTAATTTCTTCACTTTGATCGTTGTTTACTTATTTTATCCTGAAACTGCTAATAGAACCTTGGAAGAGATTGATTTCTTGTTTACCAGTAACAATCCGTTAGCATCACGTTGTGAAGCTGAGTTCCAAAGATTGAAAGCTGATCATGAGGTAGAAAAAAGTAACACTTTGAATCGTTCGCTTTCTGTTGAGAAGGAAGCTATTCAGACCAATGAGAGTGTTCATGGTTCTATCTCTGAAAGTGCTTAGTTTTTAGTTTCTAGTTTTAATGCTTTCACTTTCTTCTTTTGTTTTATGACTTTACTGAATCCCTGATGTGCGCAAACGCTAACGTTTTCTTTTATTATTTTTTTTTGTTCTTAATGCCCTTAATATTATTTTATTCTTTTATGTTTATACTAAATTAAACTTTGTATATTTATGGTTTTATATGATGTATATCCTAATTCAATCACAATGAGCTTTGTTTGACTTGCTACCTTTTCTACACAAGCCAAGATATTTTATGGACCCTCGATTTAGATGCAAGATTAATTAGACGAAACGGCGAGATGCTTGGAAGTTGGTATTAACTAAATAGATGAACCTCTCTAAAGATCACAGTTAACCTGCAATAATAATAAAGTAATGTTTTTTTTTGTTTTTTTCTTGTTACATTCAGACCTTAATCACAAAAACATAAATACTAAACTAAAGAGTTGAATATATAGAACACAAATACAAAAAGAAATATAAATAAGAAAGCATTAGAAACTACAGCAGTAGCAACTCCAACACCATATAATAAAGCAAAACACAATTACCTTATTAATACAATTGAATTAATATCCTAAACGCTCAACTTGACTTCTTCATCGT
Organism: Ambrosiozyma ambrosiae; assembly: GCA_003705185.2. NCBI lineage: Eukaryota > Fungi > Ascomycota > Pichiomycetes > Pichiales > Pichiaceae > Ambrosiozyma > Ambrosiozyma ambrosiae. Next base: position 388,801 of record PPHU02000010.1, read on the forward strand.
TAACTAAATCATTAAAGTTAGACAAAGCTTTTTTAACAGTGACATTAACAAACTTTTCAGTTTGTTGAGGAGCCCTTCCAATGAAAGTACTTGGATCTAACAACTTATCTAAATCATTCCAGATTGGCTTGAAGTATTCGGTATTCTTAACTCTGTCAATTAAATCATTATCACCACCTTCTTGCTTGACGACGGCAGATGCTTGATGAGATAAAACTCTGATTTCCTCATGACATTCTTGTCTAGAACCACCCTTTTCAACCATAGCCATGATGATATTTTCAGTTGCCATGAATGGCAATTCGGATTTAATTCTTCTTTCGATAACCTTAGGGTAAACAACTAAACCGGAAGTGATGTTCAGTAAAGTGGATAATAAGATATCAGCGGTTAAAAAGGCTTCAGGTATTGATATTCTTCTGATTGCTGAATCATCTAATGTTCTTTCAAACCATTGAACGGCAGAAGTTTGGAAAGCATCTTGATATAAAGAACCTAAATGTCTAGCTAATGAACAGACTCTCTCACATCTCATTGGGTTTCTCTTGTACGCCATAGCACTTGAACCAATTTGGGATTTCTCAAATGGTTCTTCAATTTCTTTCAAGTTGGCCAATAATCTAATATCAGTGGCCATCTTGTGACAAGAAGCACCCAAGGAGGACAATGGATGTAGAGCATCGATATCAATTTTTCTAGAGTATGTTTGACCAGTACATGGGTAAGCGTATTCAAAGCCTAATAGCTTCACAACTCTTTCATCTAATTCTTCGACTTTATCATGGTCACCATGGAACAAGGATAAGAACGAAGCTTGGGTACCAGTTGTACCTTTCACACCTCTCAATCCTAAATCATTTCTAGCTCTTTCAAAATTTCTTAAATCCCATAATAATTCTTGAATCCATAAAGTAGCCCTTTTACCAACAGTCGTTAACTGAGCCGGTTGGAAATGGGTCCATCCTAAAACAGGTAGGTCCTTGTATTCTAAAGCAAATTTGGATAATCTGTTAATAACATTGACTAACTTAGGAATCAAAATATCATAAGCATCTCTTAAGAAGATTAAATCAGCATTATCAGTGACGTAACAGGAAGTAGCACCTAAATGAATGATACCAGCAGCAGCAGGACAAGTTTCACCAAATGTGTGAACGTGTGCCATGACATCGTGTCTAACGATAGCTTCTTCTTTTTTAGCCTTTTCAATTTCTTTATCTGTAATGATTAAATGTTTGGACATTTGCTTGATAGCTTCATCGGAAATGATAGTCAATCCCAATGATTGCTCAGCAATGGCTAAGTTGTACCATAACTTTCTCCAGGTTGAGAATCTATTTCTGGTGGAGAAAACATGAGACATCTCCTTGGAGGCATATCTGGAAGATAATGGGGTAGCGTATGCATCATTAGACATTGTTGCGGTATATTTTAATAAGTTTGTTAACAAACGATAGGGATTGATTAGTAGAAAAGAAGAAAAGGAGATGTTCAGGAGGTATAAAAATAAAAGGTCAAAAACCTGGGGAGCTTTTTGTAGATTCGATTTATTTTTTTTGCGTTTAGCTTTATTCAGCTGACTTCTTTCAGTATTAAATTAGCGGTGAATCTAGGGTTACTACCTCAGCACTACGGGTTAACCCGGGTCTTCTCCACTATTTAGGGATTAACTAACTACCTTTTCTATTGACCCCACTAATTTAATAAGATTGATAATTTGATGGTCTTTTCTATTAATTTAAGTTTTAACAGGCCACTTTAAAGTTATTTTTGAAAACTGTAGACTATGAGTCGGCCTCGCCGAATAAAGATTTCGCAGAAAATAGAGAAGTCAGATTGAGAAGTACCGAAAATAGGCGCGTCTGCAAGGTCGTTCACTTCCTAACTTTTAAAATATCTAGATATGAAGAAACTAAAAGGAAAATCACAAAGATCATAGAAACACAAAAAATTAAAGAATATATAAAAAAATAATTAGTAGAACAGAAAACAAGAATAAAGTATAACGTCAAAATTATTGGTTTTTGTTAACACTCTTATGAATAAAAATACCGTTGACTTTTTGATTATGTAAGTTGTTAGGAATGAATTTTCTGATGGATCTTATTTCATCAGCTGCATATCCTGGAATTCTAATGTTCCAATTTCTTTCCAAATGAAATTGGATATCCTTAGCTTCAATACTATTGGAGTCTCTATGTTTGGCTAATCTGCAAGCAAAAGAAGTCACAGAGGTAATGAATTCATCAGCTAAATCAAGTAACAATTCTTCTACATTCCCATCAATCGTAACATCAACATCTCCTTCTTGTGAGCTAATAGATTTTACCAATTCTTTCAGTTTTCTTTTATTTGGAAGTCTTTCACCTTCGATTTCAAAATACTGTGGACGAACAAGAACAGGATTAGTTAAGGCTGGAAAGTTAATAGCATTACCATTCAAGAATGATGGTCTGTTGTTTTGTTTTATTAGCACTGGTTGAGCGGGAGCTATTTTTAAATCATCTGAAATTGGTGTATTAATAAATTTGTGTTCGTTTGATCCATTGCTAAAACCAATACCTCTGCTTGTCCCCACGCCTGAAATGGTTGTTCCTGTGGTTCCTGAAGAAGATGGCTTAGAAGCTGAAGCGTTCACTGAGGTAATAGTAGTATTAGAGCCAGATTGGTCATCTTGCAGTGATGTCTTTTGCTTTTTCAAAGGAGGTTGTTGGTGCAGGTGCTGCTGTTGGTGTTGCATAGGAATATTCATAGCTAATGGGGTGCCACCTTGCGACATTGGACTTTGCATGCTACTTGAAAGATCTTGTTGATGTCTTTGTTGAAGTTGACTGTTTTGCATTTGTTGATGAGCCTGTTGTGGAGCCATGTTCCTTCCAACGCTAGGAGGGACAACTATTCTTTGAGATTGCTGACCTAGTTGGGATTGTACTTGTTGAGTTTGGTTTTGTAACTGGGCCTGCACTTGCGCTTGAGCTTGAGCCTGTGCCTGTGCCTGTGCTGTCAACTGTGCTTTAGTAGGTTTTTTGGAAGTAGAGTTTCTCTGTACAGTCTGTTTTGAAGTAGGTGCATTCTGGTTACCAGCAAGATTTGCTTGGTGTTGAGAAATTTGATGTTGTTTTAATTGTTCCTGTTGTTGCTGTAATCTTTGTTGTTGCAGCAGAATCTGTCTTTGCTGCTGTTGTAAAGTATTTTGTTGTTGTGGTGTTAAGTGGCCAGTTTGCTGTTGAAGAATACCATTTTGAGACAAAGACCTCTGAGAAGTAGCAATATTAGCTCTACTAGCCAATGGGCTTTGACTGGAAAAGCCTGGAGAAGCAGGACTACCATTATTATTTAATGGTTTATTACTTTGTTTCATTTGTGTTGCAATGTGATGAGCAAATTTCTTAAATTGGTCCATCTTATTGTTAATATCTTTTTCCTTTTCCAACAAAATAGCCATATTTTCAGAAGTAGTATTTGGATCATTTTTCTTTGTTCTAATTAAATTTAGCTGACTCTTGAATTGTTCCGCTAACTTCATTAAATTTTGATATTTAGCAAATTGTTGTCTTTGATGTAATTGATGTTGTTGCGCAGGGGTTAATTGAGTTTGACTTTGACCTTGACTTTGACTTTCCACTTGAGCTTGCTCTTGTATTTGACTTTGACTTTGACTTTGGCTTTGGCTTTGGCTTTGGCTTTGGCTTTGGCTTTGGCTTTGGCTTTGGCTTTGGCTTTGGCTTTGGCTTTGGCTTTGGCTTTCAGCTTGACCTTCAGCTTGGGCTTGGGCTTGGCTTTGAACGGAATTTACACTATTAGATTTATTTATTGAAGTGTCCGCCTGCTGTTGAGATGGCAAGTTATGCTGATTCACAGGCGATGCTGAGTTCATACCAATATTTGGAGTACCAGGAGACTGACTGTTAGTAACTGGAATTCTTTGAGTTCCCATACCTGGCCTTGACCCAGGAATAGCTTGAGGACTCATAACTCCAGATAATTGGCCAGCTTGTGGCTGCGACGGTGATGATTGAGCCATAGGAGATATAATATTAGCTGCTGGACTGTTATTACTGGCAGAAGCTTGAACTTGAGCTTGAACAACTTGTCTTTGAGCAGCCAGTCGTTTCTGTCTTTGGTTATATGTCATTAAAATAGCTCTTATTTTTTCAGCCTTTTTGAAATGATCCTTGCCTTCGAGGGACTGAAATCCTGCCCTTTCAGCTGCTTCCTTTTCGATATTAAATTGTCTAAATAACTGTTGCGCTTGGTGCTGGGTTATATGAGGTATACCCGGTCTCTGTTGTTGAGGTGTTGCCTGAGGTTCTGGAGTACTGATGTTATGCGGAGTGCCAACTAAGGATGGTGTAGATATATTCATTGGAGTGGCTGCCACTTGCGGAGAAGACTGTTGGGAAGTCATTTGACCATCTGGAGGTAGCTGATTCATTTTAAAGTAGACTTAGTTTCAAAGTAACCAGCTTGTTATTTATTTAGTGTGGTGCACTAGTTATGAAAATAATCGTTAATAAACAGATTAAATACCACTAACTTGAATAATGAAAGGATGTATGTTTCAAAAGTGAAGTCTTATCAACTAAAATACCTTCACAAAAAGAGATACGATCAAACAGTGTTTTATCTGTTTCGATATTAATTGGACTGAACTCTCGCGTGGTGGTTGGTGTGCACACGACTCTACGTACGTCTTCGCAATCTTTTTTTTGTTTGATACTAGAAAGGGCTGGATAATATAAGGAATTTGAATCATGGAAATGTAAAGCAATACCAAGTTTAAAAGGAATATAAAACATGCATAATTGGAAGCGGATACAGTTAGTGTCATATAAGGAAAATACAAAAAGATATACATTAAAACTTGTTAAAGATCCCCGTTAAGTATATGCAGGAAAAAAGAAACAAAAAAACACAATAAAAAGAGTGTAAACAAACTTACTAAAATGATACTCAGCTTGTTAATGAGTAGGTTACATTTTATATGACTATTTAAATCATTCAAATTTCCAAAAGTTTTATAAGCTTGTTCTGGTCCTAAGTTTGTCGATTGTTCGTAAGATGTCGCCCACGCTGAAAAGTCCTTAGAAAATTTAACTCCAAAGTAAGCATTTCTCATAATATTATCAACTGATATATCATCAATCAACTGGTATTTGTTGATATTATTAAAAATATCATTATATTCTTTGAAATAAAGACCTTTATCAGTTTTTAAACTTGACATTATTCTCAATGTAGACATTCTTAATTTTAGGTTGGAAATAAGTTCCTCCTTTGCAGTGAGGTATCTACTATTTAAATCAATTAAGACACCAACGGCTGGTGATACATCTTTTTGGTGATTTTTAAAAACATGACTATACTTTATATCTATAGTGGCTTGTAAAACACAAAAGACTAGCTTTTCTTGGTTTGGGTCAACTAGTGGTTGTGTTGAATTAAAGTGAGAAAAACTATTACTACATTCTTGATAGTCAAATATCAGGAGATTGGAGCTGAGCTTATGCCAATAACTATTAAACTCAAGAATATCGTTCATTTTGTATGAATGTTTTTAAATCGAGTAGATTATTGGAACTATGTTATCTGTTGATTTATCTCTAGCCGATAAAAAGAAGTCCAAATCTTCAGCTTTCCTTTTGAGGTCCCTCACTTCTTGTTGCAAATCATCTCTTTCCCTGTTCAACTGGGTAACTTCATATTTCAAGGCATTGCTTTTATCTACTTTTTGTTTATATTTCAAATAGTAGTACCAATTTTCCAAAGTGTCGTGAGTCTTTTGATCTAAGCACTTATTCTGATTCTTCAATTATCTTAGTTGTGAGTGTAAATTGGATATTTCAAGTCTCAGTGATTCGTAACCATCCGATGCATTTTCATTTTTTATTATTTCATTTCTTATTATACATTTCTTAGTATACATTTCTTATTATACATTTCTCAATCATATAAAGGGATGTTGTTCGAAAGATGGAAACTAATTCAATATCTTAATTCTAATGATGATTAGTTGGCCTCTTGATTCTTGAAACAACCTTATCTACCATATCCAGCGCGCTTGCAAAGGTTTATGATCGTGCTGGACTCAAAAAAATTTATCTGATCTTTTTTAAGACAGAAGTATTCATTCATACCCACTTTATGCCTAAGCTTCTCTTTACACATACCTATTACGCACTACATTTTCTGTATCATCATCAACAGGCATTTAACTAAATAGGTCTTAAATTAATTTTTAATATACTAAATTTCAAAACACATATTATGACAGATCAAAAGGAACTTCTAATATTTAACGAGCAACCAGAACAAGATGAATTAGATTACGAATTCAGAATGATATTAATACAACAAAAATTCAACCAAGCTGTTGAATCATCTAGTTTATCAATTGATCAATCTCAAATGTCTGAAAGAATATTAAGTGGAATTGCAAGTTTCACATTAATTAATGAATTCTTTGACAAATTTGATGAAAAGGTGGCTTATCCGAATGAAGGCCATATAAAGTACGACTTGGGCTCAGATGGTGTTATTGTTATTGTGGTAGAGACTGAAGTTTTAAAAGATTGTGTTTTGAAGTTCGTTGATGAGTATTTGGAAGAGATTAAAAAATCTACCGATTCTGAAAATGAAAGTGTGCAGCAGCAGCAATTAGAAGATTATGATGAAGAGGAAGAAAAAAGAAATTCTAAGAAACCAAAGAAAAAATAGTTGATGTCAATTTACAGTGTTTTGTGTCGTGTGTATTGTATAATAAAATCAAATTTACTTATTAAACATATCGTAAAACTACTGTTCGAATCTCAGTACTCACTTATTTATGCTCTCTAAGCGAGCATGAGAAAACTAAAAATTTTACAATTTGCAAGGAAAAAAAGGGTACTCGGTGTTATTATACCAAAAAAAACAAAAAAGAATCTTGATTTGGTTTGCTAAGCTTTGGAGTAATACTTTCATCACTTGCATCTGCCAATCTTTTTTCCATATTGAAGTTACTCTAGAAGACCTGCCATGAACGTTCAAGCATTGCATGAGTATTTCCTAGGTACGGTCCAAGCCGATCACGCCATTAGACAAGAAGCTGAATTACAATTACAAAAGGCCAGTCATTTAATTGGCTTTTTGGGTGCTTGTTTGGATCTACTAGAATCTGATGGTGTTAATCCAGTTGTTAAAAAAGCTTGTTCAATCTATTTTAAAAATAAAATCGAAAGATATTGGAGATTGGAGGCTGACGAAGAAGGTTGTATTGATCCAGATGAAAAGCCAATCATTAGAGACCGTATTGTTCCAGTGTTAGCAAAATTGCACGATAGAACTTTAAGAAATCAGTTAGTTCTCGTCCTATCATTAATGATCTCTTACGATTATCCTAAAAGTTGGCCGAACTATTTGAATATTACTGTTGGCTTGTTTCAAGATATGACCAATATGAATAATTTATACACTGGTGTCGTGTGCTTTTCTGAGCTTGCAAGAAGTTTCAGATGGCAATCAAACGAAAAAAGAACAGAGGCTCTAGATCCGATAATTGTTCAATACTTCCCAAGTTTGCTAGAAATTGCTACACAGATTGTGTCTAGTCACGATGACAGTTATGAAGGCGGGGACATTTTAAAGATGATTATTAAAACATTTAAGTTTGTTACTTATTCAGATTTACCTGTTCCTTTACAACAAAAGGATATAATGTTAGCGTGGGTTACATTGCATGTCCAAGTCATGGATAGGAAATTACCAAATAATGTCATGGAATTAGACGAAGATGACAGAAACTTATCTCCTTGGGTTAAATCACAAAAATGGAGTTATGCTAATGTTCAAAGAATTTTCTCAAGATACGGTTCAAGAAGTCTCTCTGGTAGGTTTGATTATCCTGAATTTAGACAATTGTTTGTTTCAACTTTTATTCCCGAATTACTAAGCATTTTCTTTAAAAAGATTCAATCATGGAGAAGTGGCAAGGTTTGGTTAAGTAAAGCTTCCTTGTATCACCTAATCTCATTTTTGGAACAATGTTCAACAATTAAGCAAACATGGCAACTAATTAAACCCCATGCTAATTATATGATTAGTGAAATTGCCTTCCCCGCCTTAATTCAAACCGATGAACATCTAGAAATGTTTGAAGATGATCCACACGAATACATTCATATGATTTTAGATGTTTATGATGAAACTAATTCACCAGAAATGGCTGTAATTTCATTACTTTTCACTTTATCTGAAAAAAGAACAAAGACAACAATCGAACCAATTTTACAATTCTCTTATGGTAAATTGAATTCTTTCGTACATCAAGAGGAAACATTACAAATAGCTAAAGAAAAAGAATCAATCTTCAGAATAATTGGTTCTATTTCAGCGAAACTAATTTCAGATCAATCGCCATTTAAACCACAAATGGAACAATTCTTATCTTCTTTTATTTTACCTGAATTCAAATCTAAATTTGCATTCCTTAGAGCAAGAACTTGTGAAACATTAGCTAAGTTTGATGCATTACCTTTAACAAACGAACAAAATATGAATTTATTATATCAAGGTATTTTGGACTCTTTTAATGATGTTGATAATTTACCAGTTCAATTAGAAGGTGCATTGGCAATTCAAGTTTTCATTGAAATTCCACAATTTAAAGAAGCGCTAGGTAGTATAATTCTGCCAACTATGGAGAAATTATTAGAACTATCAAATAAAATTGATAGCGACTCTGTGTCTGCCGTCATTCAAGAATGTATTGAAACATATTCTTCTCAATTACAACCATTTGCTGTTAATTTGATGAGCAAATTAAGTGAGCAGTTAATGAGATTATTGACTGAAATTTACGAGGCTTCACAAATCGATGCGGAAAATTATGATGAGGATTCATCAAATGAAATAAGTGACAAAACAACAGCCGCATTGGGCATATTTAATACATTAATCACTATTTTACTTTATTTTGAAAATTCAACAGAAATTGTTGCACAATTAGAACAATGTTATTTACCTATAGTTGAATTTGTCTTGGTTAAAAGAATTGATGATTTCTACACTGAAGCGTTTGAATTAATTGAAAACACCACTTTCTTGACAAGGGCCGTTTCAATGCCATTATGGAAAATTTTTGAAGTTGTTATGATCCAATTAATCGAAGATCCGGATGTTCTAATGATGTTTGATGAGATGTTGCCTGCATTAAAGAATTATTTGATTTATGGGGTCGATATGATCAGATCAAATAAACAATATCAATTGTCAATTATGACTTTTATTAACAAGTTTTTTGAAATTGAAGCCAATCAAGAAGAGTTGGAAGAAGATGTTGGCCTGAGAGATATATATTATGTGTGTGACTTGGCCACCAACTTTGTGTTATCGTTGAACTCTGAGTTACTGACCGAGGATATTTCAAGTAATTTGATTGCATTAATGACCAGGTTGAATGAAAGATATACTGGAGAATTGAAGAAAAAGAAACAACTTGTTCAGTTTAAGATTTCTATTCTCAATGTTGCGTTGTCTATATTAGTTATCAATCCGTTATTATTTTTCAAAGGATTAAATGAATCTCAATCATTGGAATTATTCTTGAGTATCTGGTTGGATATTACCCCTTGTTTAAAGAAAGTTTTTGAATTAAAATTATCAATCTTGGGTTATTTAGCAATTATTAACATCAGCCTCGAAACATTAAAAGATATGAATTTGATTGATTTATTAAAACATATTGGATCTAAATTTGCCATTTTATTTGGAGAATTACCAAGAGCTATTAAAATGTTAGAAATGCAAAGAGAAGATTTTGATGCAAGTCAAATAAATGAAGCCGATCAATTGGTATTAAATCAACAAGCTGCACAGAGTAGTACATATGACGATGATGACGACGACGATGATGATGAAAACAAGAATGTCGCAACTCAGGACTTCATTCAATTTGTGAATCAAGAAACTAGATTAGGTGGATTAGTAAATGAAGATGAATTTGAAGATATCATGTTTGGTAAAGGTGGATTTGATAGCTTTGAGGATGATTATGATGATAATGCATTTGCCAATACTTCATTAGACAATATTAACGTTTTCAAAGGGTTTAAACAAACTTTTGATAATTTACAAACAAACGACACAGAGAAGTATGGATTGATTGTTGGTAGTTTAACAAATGAAGAACAAGAAGTTCTCATTCATATTATGACTGTTGCTAGTGCTACCGCTGATGCCTAATTAGTTTCATTGCTATCTCTATCCATATTTAGCTTTATTCATTCTTCTGTCAGCTCTTCAATCAACTCTAAAAGTTTTTCTTTAAACTTTGTAGTAATCTTATATATATATATTAATGTTTACATTACACAACCACCTAATATTTTAATATCACGCACATATTATATATTTATTACGATTGATTAATTTGTAACTTAATTTCTACCTTTCAGAATTATTTTCAATTATCCTAATCTTCGACAATGAACCAAAAAAATGCTAACCTGAAAATTGGCAACTCATTTTATATCATGCATAGTAAGTAAACTACTTTTTGAGAAAATTATGAAAATTAAACTGATTAATTCCTTATCATCCGTAATTAACTAAATCATTTAATTTGTTAATATTCTAGTTAATAAATTGTTTTGAATGGCAGGTTGACGATATTAAAAAACAGCTCGGGAACACCGGGAGTACCGGAATTGATAGGTTTATCTTAATATGATTCTCCTGATTCAACTTATATAAGGCTGTATTCCAATAATTAGGAGATTTTTGTTTTTATTTGCTCTATTAACTTTCATTTATTTCTTATATAGAAATAATTTAAAATTATTTTAGGATGTTATAAAAGTCAAGAAAAGTAGTTGATGTGGTTGTGCAGGTACAGAGAAGTTTCTAGTACATAGTGCCCCAGTTTCTTCATTTTGTCTAACTACAGATTAAAGTAAGATATATATTAAAGTTAAGTATATTTAAATTCCATGTTTTCCGTTACTCTTATTTTTATTTATTCTAAAATGATATAAGTTATAAGTCACAAATCATATCGACAGTATAAAACAACCAATGACTAGCAGTAAATCCATTGCATCTCAAACAAAATTAACATTCCAAAAAACTTTCGGTTTAGTTTATTATTCTACTCCTTTTTATTTAATGACATACCCAGAAGCAATTTGTACTTACTTAATGTCACTTTTGTTACTTTCTTTGTTTTTTATTGGTACTCTAAAGTACTTCATTCCCTTTTTAGTGGGAATGTTGGAAGTAGTCCTTTATATCTTGTGCTCTGAATCGACTAAGAGAGTATTGAGTCTAACTAATGCTTCTGTTGGTCAAGTTAACAAACTCATTTAGATATCTTCATCACTTTTTGTTGCTACTCTAAATTTTATTCCAATTCTTAACTAATTAAGTTGTTTCTCAAATGAGATATGCCTTTCTTACTACTTATATTATTCTATTGCTATTGTCATTTTCATGTCTTCATGTCCTTATTTCTCTTCATTCCGTTTCATATTATTTAATTTTCTCCTCCTCGCTACAATTTTACTATTACTTTATGGTATTGTTCTTTTTTTAATATAAATTCAATTCGTTTTTTTAAACGTTATTACGTATATTATTACGTAATCGACAAACGCTTGCGGAATCAAAATCGACATGAACGTGGGGTTGAAGTTGATTTACTAAAACTGAATAAAAGGTACTCCTAAAATCATAATATTTCGTAAAACTTATACGAGAACCACAAGTCATGGGTAATTCTTCTTCAAAACAGGTGCGTAAGCTAAATAAAGAAGTCAAAGCAATACCCAAGTTGGATTCAGCTTCTGGTAGTGTTAAACAAGCAGTTGAGGCAGAAACTAAACAAAAAATATATACTTCAAGGCCAACCCAAGTTCAGGATAATGCATTCTCAGCTGGTGATTTTTCTGGTGAAGTTTCTAAAAGTAGAGAATTATTTATTAATAAGGTGAAGAATATGAGTAATTCATCTGAATTTATAATTAAAGATGATCAATTGCAACAGAAATATGATCCTAATCATCCTTCGTTAGACTTCATTAAGAATCGAGAAAAAGTCGAAAATGAAGATTCTGCAAAATTAATTCAAGCCAATGAATTGTCAAATTTAATTAATTCGTTTAGAAAACAACATGAAAAACAACAGCAACAGGAGCAACTGCAAAGAACTGGAAACGTCAAAATTTTGAAGGAATTGGTTGAATCGGGTTTTATTGGTTTGCCCTCATATAGAGTATCTATTGATTCAACAGCATTAAATCAAGGTCCAATTAAAGAAATGGATACAAATAAAGATCCAAAACGAAATAGAATTCAAATCATTAAAGATAACGATGATTCTTTATCCCCTGAAGATCAAGATAAAAAGTCCAAACAAACCATTGAAGAGTTTAAAGAATTGGAAGAATTGGTTAGAAATAATATTAAGCAACAGCATTCTGCAAGAAAAGACGATGAACCAATACATCGGAAAAAGAAAACTGGTGAAGATGTGAAAGTCTTTTTATAAGCTCTATTTTATTTATTTACTTTATTTATTATATATAAACATCTCTGTAAATACTATATACTACTTAATAATTAATGAAAGTTAACAGTAGTTAAATCATTAAACCATTCGTCTATAGTGTCTCTAGGGATGACCTCACTATCTTTTACTTTCTTTATTTCAAATAAATATTTATCCACTTTAATATACCTCAATGGATGATTTTCAGCATAATTATTGCTATTAATTAATGTCTTTGGTAAATGTTGAATTCGAAACCAATTGTCAAATATTCCAGGATATACATTATTTAACCCCCAATGATTATCGACTGATGCTGAATTTATTACCCATAGCCGTTCTAACTTTGGCATATTAGTAAAAAATAAATCCGACAATTCAATTAAATTGTTGAATTTGGTTTCAAATCGGAAACTTCTTAGATTTTTATAGGATATTGACATTAGATTCCGTAGTTGGTCAATCGTTAGTTGTCTATTCAATTCAATTAAATTTTTTTCAATCCTGATTTCAAAGGATACTTTAATTAGGCTATTTGATTGTAATTTAATTTGCTCAATGTATAATTGAATCAATTCATTTATATCTTCAATTAGTTTCATATTATTATACCTTAACACCAATTCTAATTCTACAAGTTGATTTTCATGGAGTTCACTTAGAAACAAAGGAATAGAGTCAATAAATACTTGACGGATATTTAACTTTAACCTTTTTAAATTTGGAAAGTTCCCATTTCTTTCAAGCAAATAACTCAACAAATTTTCGGCATCTTGATTGGAGTGGTTAAATTCATTAATATTATTCAATACTAAAAATTCTAATTGAGTTAGATTGGCACTCAATAGCTCTGAATTGTTAAGATTGACGTTGCTTAAACTTAACTTTTTTAAATTTAAAAATCGACTTAAATCAATTTGTTCTGATTCTTGTGGTAGTGAAAAATTAATTAGATCATTTAACTGGATTCTCTTAAATTTTTTGTATAATTTTAAATCTGTGGTTAATACAGGATCAGTCAAATTATCTAGTATATCAACTAATGTAGACAGTTGATTAATTGGGCCGATGCTTAATGAGAATAATTTAAATTTAAGAACAGCTGGTTTATTCAATTTACTTAGTTTATTCAGCTTAATGGACAACCTAACCAATTTTTTAGTGTTCAAGTTATTTAGCAATTCATAAAACTTATAAAGTTCACAACATTGCCCAATGATCAACTCTTGTAAGTTTTCAAATTTATTTAAATTTAAAATTAACTGTTTTTCAAAATCAATGAATTCTAAAGGTAATTTGATAACTTCAAATTTCTTCACCAATTTCAAATCAGCAGATTTTAAAAATTGATTTATTTTAGTTGTCTTCGTTATGTAAGTGGTGTTGGCATTGGGGAAGTTATATTCTTTATCGAATCTGGTGTAATTGGAACTAATCGTGATTCTATTGAACATTCTTGGTTTTGTTAATTGGTATAATCTATGTGAAACTAATGATAAATTGAGTAGATCGATTTGATTTAAATTTAAAGTCACATTATTGAAGATTTCAGTTAACTCAAGTATCATGATGCTAGTTATACCGTGATCAAATTGACGTTCTTATCTTATCAGTCAAGACTCAGTGACTCTCGTGTGCGTGCAAGCCACGCAGTTTTGAACCTCACATGTTGAACTTTTTTGAACAACACATTTTTATATGGTGAACTTAAAGTCAAGCAAAATAGTTAGAGCACGAAAAACAGCAACAAAAAAGTTGAAAAAAATGTCACAACTAGATTTAAATGATTTACACAATCAACTTCAAAAAGGCCAGGGCACGGAGACAGATTCGACGGTATCATCAACGTTGGATGAATTCCTAGAAGAAGATGATGATTCATTAAAATTTTCATCGGAATTGACAAGAGAATCATTCCAATTAAACTCATTCAATGATCCTACATCGTTCTTATTAAAATATTATAAGTTCTGGTCTTTAGATGATTTAATTTCGTCGTTGAGTGATTTACTTAGTGATATAGATAATGAATTGATTGAACTAGTTAATTTCAACTACTTGAATTTCATTAAATTGGGTAATTCAATCGATGGGTCTTTTGATTTAATTCATAATTTAAAAGTTGATATACTGGCATATATTTCGAATTTGAATAAATTGAATAATAATAAAATTAATCAGGATCTGATACAAGTTGAAATGTTGGTTAATTACAAATTGAAATTATTAAATTATAAAAAATTAATTAAATTGATCATATTGTTGAATCAGCAAGTTGAAAAATTTACTAGAAATTGTGATTTGAAAAATGGTGGAAGTTTGAATGAGTTAAAAGAATTGTTGAGTATTTATTTAAATATTTTGAAGAATTATCAAATTTTGCTTACGAACTTTAAAGAATTGGACTATACAAAGTATGAAATCTTAATTGGATTAGTTAAAAAATTCAATTACTTGAAATTGGAATTCAAATCCATTTTGAATGAATATCTAAATGATCACAAAGATACTTTATCTACTAATGAAAAATTTGAATTATTGAAAATGAATTCAATTCTATAAATTATATCCAAAAAATAAACAAATGTATACATAAATACTAAAAGAAAATAAATGTACACTATATAGATTCATTGTATGTGTAGCACCAGCTTTGGAAAATTTTAAAAAAGCATTTTGAAACGAAAGATAAAATACAAAAGAAAAAAAGCACATACTATGTAGTGTTTGTAAATGAAGTAAAAATAAATAAAGAAAACGGAGTAGGTATGCAGAAACCCAAACTAAAGAGCGAAAGTGAAAGAAAGTAGAAGAAAAAAATCATTGAAAATCAAACAAGTAATTAAAAAAGATAAAGGAAAACTTAGTTATACCCTGTTACCTTTTTAGAAAAAAAAAAGAGAAAAGAAAAAAACCTTCATGAATTATAGTGATTCATATGTTGCAGAGCAGTATTAGACTGAAAATAATCTTCAATTATATTTCAATATTCTGATAGACAAATTTTTGAACATCTACCCAAATTTTTTGTTTTAATTCATCATTAATTTCAAATGTATCTTTGATTAAAACTTTTTTGTATAAATCATCACTTTGACGTCTTCCATTGGATTTATTTAGTTTTTCTAATTTATTAATTCTGGTTTTGAATTCAATACGGCATTGATTTTCAATCCCTAAATTCAATAAATAATTTTCAATTACATTCCTCCATTCAGTTTTATCAAAGCAATCATACTGAAAATTACCTAATAAGTTATATTCATTGAATACATCATCCTTTATTCCATAAGTTGAAACCAATAAAGTCTTATGTCGTATTCTTGCTTGCTGAATGATATAGCAAGCTGTATTATATTTAAAAGCGTAATCAAATTTAGATTCTTTGTAAATATCAGAATTTGCCAAACATTCAGCATATTGACCATCACTTGATTCTATTGGCAATATTTGAATTTCAAAATGTAAATTTGGGTATGGTGACAGTATTTTTGGGATACAATTATTCCATTCATGTTTTGGACATGGTAAAATTAGTAGAGATCTTATATCATTAATTTCCCAGTTTTTTAAATTTCTTCTAGTAAACGTAGGTCTATTATTAGAAAATCTAGGAACGTCTAAATCTGGAGAGTAATAATCTGTAAAATCTTTTGGTAGTGCATCATTTAAACTAATCTGAATGTGATCATTGTTATTGAAATTATTGTTGCTCAAGAAAGTGGTAGGCACTGAGCATGGAACCGTCGTATTTGTATATATTGCAGAAAGTTGATTTGTGAAAATGGAGGATTCAAAAGTTGAAGAAGAGTTTAATCTACTCAAATTATTGTTACTTAAAATTGTCATGTTAGAATTATTAATGGAATGCCCACTATGATCTGAGATTATTGAAGAAGCATCAGATAGGGAATCAATTGAAGAGACTGTTATTGTTTTACGTAAAGGAGAAGAACCATGAGTTAGATGGGATTGCTGTGCTCGTATCTGCTGCTGCGTCACAGAGTTACCATGACTGTTACTTACCTCGTTGTTGTGTTTGAAAAGAGAAGTGGATGTATTGGGAAGAGTGTTCTTGTTGTATTTTTTAAGCTTGTTGAATCGGGTGTCGTCCGGTTTTATCTGCTGTATGTGCTTCTTGATATCTTGCCGTGCCTTTACCTGAAACTCCTTAGGGGTATTAAAATTTTGGTCACCAGAGTTTTGGAAGAACTTGTACCCAAACATGGTAAGGAAAAGATCCGATGAAAAAGTGTTGATATTTTTTGAGCTAGGATTGCTTGAACAGTGGGATTTTGTTTTGGGAACTGGGACAGAGAAGAGATTAAGAGAAATGTCTATGTGCTGGTCTAATATATTTGTTACCACGTCAATGTAGTTAAGCTGTCTTGGAGAGTGGTCTTGAGTTGTGGTCAACAGGAGCAAGAAGAAGTTGAAGCAGGTTACGGGAAAACTCCAACAGAAGAAGTCGAATGGGAAATGACCGGGAAAACTCAAGCAGGTTGCGCCGCGCCACGGGTAAATTAACAGATGGCGCAGCTATGGCAAATTTTAAAACTATTTTCTATACCATGTTTAGAATTATAGTTAGGTTATATTGATCTCATCTAACTTACTTTGTGTGACAGACTTTCCGATAATCATGTCAGAGTCTAACTGGAAGAGACTCCAGAAAAAGTCCACCAAAAATTCAAAATCTATAACTACAAAATCACAAAACTTCACAACTATATTGTCTCCTATAGTAAAGCAAGATAATCATTTAAAAAAAAAAAAAATTGTATCAAATAGACAGAAAGAAGTTGGTAAGTATCTGGCTATAGATTGTGAATTTGTTGGAGTTGGTCCAGATGGATCTACATCAGAACTGGCTAGAGTTTCAGTTGTTAACTTTTATGGTGTTACAATTTACGATACCTTTGTTAAACCTACTGAAAAAGTGACTGATTGGAGAACCTGGGTTTCTGGTGTGACCTCGAAAGATATGAAAGATGCGATAACTTTTAAAGAAGCTCAAAAACGTGTGTCTAATTTAATTGAAGGGAAAATACTTGTTGGTCATGCAATTGATCATGACTTAGATTCTTTGTTTTTATCTCATCCCAGAGCAATGATAAGAGATACAGCTAAACATGGCCCTTTTAGAAAGAAATACGCTAATGGTAAAACCCCTTCTTTAAAGAAATTGTCTTTAGAAATACTCAAGTTAGATATCCAAGGTGGTCAGCACTCTTCCGTCGAAGATGCTAAAGCTACTATGATGATTTACAAAAGTGATAAAGCTGAATTCGAGAAATTACACGACCTTAAGTTTAAGAAGAATAAGAACCGACGTAATGATTAAAAATAAAATCAAAAATATTAAAGTACATTAAAACAGGGAAAATAAAAATAATAGAAATAAAAATTGTGTAATTTATAAAGAAAATTTTAAAAAATGAAAAACAAATACGAAACAAAAGGTAAAAACAGCGAGCACACAAAACACAGAAAGTAGCACAGTAAAGCAAAAGAGTAACAAAGAGAAAACGGAGAGAAAAAAATTAGATAACCCTTAACAAAAGTGTGTAGTAAACAAAATTAAAAATCAGGGCAATAATAATGATAGTGAAAATGCATTGAAAGGAAAATCAAATAAAAATAAAAATTAAATGTGAGTAAAAACGTAAATCATAAGTCATCTTCAGTAAATGTAGACTGAATTCTTAGCAGAATTTGTTTTAAGTAAATAATCTTTGTTATCCCACCAGTTGGTAATTGAGTCTTGTGAGCTGTAGTTCCTGCTGAATCACGGATATCAGAGAAGTCAAACCTTAGAATACCGTCCATTTTTCCTTCCTTCAACTTATCAATCATGGATAATTGTAATTGTTCTTTGGTCTTGAATTCATCAGCCAAAGCAAATTCTGTCATTAAGTCCAGCACAATGTTTAATAGCAGAGGACTTGAGCAAATTTCAAGAATTTCATTCATTGGATCAGCTAATAAAGTATAGAAACACCAAGCTAGCTCCTTATTGTTACGATAAATTTCTCTGAATAACACCAACACCCTAGCAGCGGCTTGATCATTTGTCTTTTGTGAACTGAAAAACTTGCGAATCATATAACAGCAAGCCAAATGGTCAGCATCGTTACCATTGAAAAAATCAATTAAAATTTTAGGAACTGAAATTCTGAATTTAGTTTTAACATATTCCAAGTTGGTTAAACCACATTCTCTTAAAGTGGATACGAGATCAGCATCATTAGAAACAGTAGCATAAATAAAGAACAAGTAACATCCTACATTAGCGTTAAATGGTGCATTCTTTGTTTTCATAAACTTTATTGATTCTTTATATCTAATTCTTAGAACAGATTTAATTGCATCAAAACAAGTTTGTCTGGTATATGGAACTTCAATGCCCTTGGCAAGAAGAATTAATAAAGTAACATCAAAATTGTTTTCTGACATATGTATCCCAACTAGATCTTGATATTCATCAAGAAGTCCACCCAAAATACTTCTGGGCTTGAATAAGTAATCAACTAATGGAATATCTTTATCCTCTAAATAATCAGCTGCTCTTTTTAAAGTAGCAACCATTGTGCTGATACCATATCTATAGAAGGTCATATGATCCAATAAAGTTAAACCAGAAGCATAAGCAAAAAAGTGAGCAACAAATGGGGAATTTTCTGGTAAACCTTCACACATCTTACTTAAAGCATGGAAACCACAAACACAAGTAGACATATATCTAAGATCGTGAACACCATGATCATATTCATCATACATATCAATAACAAATCCCAAAAATTTATATACCAAATGATTGTTAACGCCTTTTATAGATAGAGTACCCAGAACAGTCAGAGCACGTCCTTGCAGTTTAGAATTACGATCAAAGGCAATACTAAGACAATACGAATTCCATTTAATGTTCTGTAACTCCCAATCTGGCGAGCATACTTCCAGAAATTCAACTAGAATTTCAGTGACTGTACCTACATCATTGGATTTACTAACCATATCAGGACCTAGTAAATCTTGAGTTTTCAAGGTATCATTTCTAGTTAAACCAAACAATAATCTAAATCTAGCACCATTGAATAATTCGATCTTATTCTTGATATATGAACGTTGACGCACAGTCAAAGTATCCTTTGATAGGAATGTATGGAATGTTCTAATTAACAGTTTCAATAAGCAGGTTCTAAAGTCTAAAGGACCATCATCCATGTAAATTGAAATTAAATAAAAAATATCACTAATATGTTTTTCGACAAACAAAACTGAATCAAAAACCAAATAAGATAAAAATTTAGCTAATATGGTAGTTTCAATCCATCTCGTATGTTGTTCAATTTCAGTTTCATCATATGGAACATTAAAACTTCTTTCACGTAATTTTCTGACTAAAGTAGCACAAACTTCTACGGTTGGAGTCATTGGCCAGTATCTTGGAATATCTTCCCAGGCATGGCCTTCAGCTTTATGATCAATAGCAGCGGCAACAATTTCTTCTAAAATTATATCAGCTAGTCTATCATCTAAAGATAATTTAGACCAAATATACAATGAAAATGGTCTAAATGTAGTCTTTAAATTTCTACTTGATCTGACAAATTTCTTGATTAATTCTCTAGTCTTTCTGGCACCATTAATTGGGTCCGCCAAAAACACATAAGTGTAAATATTCTTAATCCAAGGAGAAGCATATACAATCACAGAACCTCTATCAAGCAGATCAATGTGCTCAAGAGCAATGAAAAATCCACGTAAAAAGTCATAAGTGGCTGTAGGGAAATCTCTTGCCAAATCACAAGAAACTGCAAAAATATAGTCAAAGTTACCAGATGGGAAAGCGATACCTTCAACAGGTTCAATTTTCTTACCTGGCATATTCAACATTTCAGAAAGAGAAGCCAATAATAAATAGGAAGAATTTCTAATATCATCTTTTGTCGATAGAAGACCAGATAGCGTAATGTTTAGTAGTTGGCCAATGAATGTTTGGAGTGCAATTTCCTCATAGTTATCATCTAACTCAACAGCAGCATCTGTATTTCTAGCTCTCGAGAAATATATTGTTCTTAAAATTTCAATTTTCTTTGGAGAAACAAAAATCAGTCTAGTATTACTTCTAGAATCAACCATTGAAATTTCATTGCTTACACCAGTATAAGTTGAGGAGCTTAATTCTTCCAAATCTTCTATCCTGAAACTATCCATTAAATGAACCATTTTCATCTTACCATGAAGTTTCAATCTTTGAGCCTGAGAAATGTAAACTTGCAAAAACTTGTTACCAACCTTCAATTTCACAGGAATGAATCTCTTTAATTGTTCTTGATATAGTCTTACATCATGGAAAGTAACTCTTGAATCTTTAATGAGAGTTTTACTTATATTAATCAAGCCACATCTAGCAACAGTTTTAGAATCATCATTAGAATTTAGAAACATAACATCGTACAGTTTGCTTCCTTGCGAATCTTGAGAATAATGTTTATGCTGTCTCATCAGATTCCATATCACTGGTGATAAGTTAAAATAATATACTTTCTTTAAAGACGGTCTATACTGATTTGGAGTAAATTCTTCAGCCTGTGAAATGAAACCAATAAACAATTTGTCATCTCTGAAACCAGTACAATCAAGGAAAAGAGCATACGGGGCTTCCCAATATTTACTTGCAACTTGGAATATCTGATAAAGAATAATATCCTGAGGCATGTCTGGTTCGGCTAGACAAAATGAAACAATAACTAATGGAATACCATCTTTAGTAATAGACTCAGAAACAATTTGATTATAATTTTCGTCTGTTAATGAAATTTGAGACATAAAATCGTATAACAATATACCTTTTTCTGATTTATCGTTTCTGATTGACTCTGGGATTTTGTATCCCCTGACTCTATTTGGTAAACCCATCGCCGATAAATTGTCATCTTGTTCTCTGATTAACAAAAACTTCTCATCCAAGCCCAAGTCATATAAAACAGATGGTTGAGAAAATATCTGTCTTATCTTCAGCCAATTATCATAGAAAAAAGCATGGAAATAAGCGTACCCAGTATTACAGTTTCTAATCTGATCGTCAACTTCAAAATTAACAACTAAATCACTAGCTTCAGGAACTACTTCAATATTGATAACTTCAAGCATAAACTTATTTAATTTGATTTTCAATTCTTCAAGTTCATCTAATTTCGATTGCAATAAGACAGATTTACCTGTAGCAACAGATTCATTGGCCATAGTTTGTAAAACTCTAGCCACTTGCAACAATGACTTTTTAAACGGGGACGATTGCAGATCAACAATACCAGCTCTCTCTGGCGAAACAATAGCTGGATTATATAGACGTAGAAATAGGAAAGCACCCAAAGCAGCAAATTTAGATTCAGGGAAGTTAATTGCAGCGGTCGAAAATATAGTTTTTGAAATAGCTCTTAAACCAAATGGAATTATATCAACAGAAGAGCAAATTGCATCAATAATTTTGTTCAGATATTTCATAAATAGCATCAAGTCCTTAATATTTTCACTAGATGATTTATCTCCGGCGTGATGTAAATCAAAAAAATCTTGCTTCTCAATCATTTCAGTCAACACTGGTCTAAATACCTGAATCAAATAATCCAGGGCTTCGGAATTACAGTATATCGCAACCATTCTAGTGGCAACTGTATTGGATCTTAATATTTGGACTGAATCAGTTGTACTTAAGATATCAGCTTTTAGTAGCATCAATAAAATTGATAATTCTTTGTTTTTATCTTCGGTCATAGTTAATAAAGCGCTAGCAAAAGAATCAACATCCGAAGTCGGACAAGCCGAGGTAGCTGCCAGTATCAAACCTGGATTATTAGCAAACACATTCATGAAAGAATGATAGTGAGAACGTCTTTCTTCATCATTGGAAATCTTAACTCTGCGATTAAAACTTTCAACCAATTTAGAAAAAACCTTAATAAAGGAAACTCTGATAAGGGCATCTTCGTGATAACCAAGAGGTAAAGAATATTTCAAACCAACTTCAGGGTTAGCATCTAACAAGTTGATCAAAGATTGAATAATATTTTTAACGATAGTAGAAGAACGGTGTTGTACAGTTAAATTATGATCATTAAAATTAGTAATCGAATTCAGCTTTTCTAATATTCTAACAAATAATGTGAAATAGTTGGAAAAAACAACACCTGCAGCCAATTTCTCTTCACTGGTGTGAGTTGCATTATGATATGGGGTATCCAAAGGTAATTTAAAAAAAATTATTTTCAGCATCATGGATGATTCAGCTTGAATATCAAAATGTAAATCAACCAATTCTCTTTTATGGACGTCTATTTTTGGTTTAGCAGAAAAGGTTTCACCACTTTCATTATTGCTATTACCATTAGTAGTGATACTAGGGTTAGAATTTATAAAACTAGAATCATAAGTAAACGAAACTTCGAGATATTCAGAAACAACTCTAGCATATTCATTCTTCTTTAAGATATTACCATGCATGGATAACTCTTCAATTTCAGATAGAAATAAAACTTGAAGCTTACAAAACTTCAACTTCAATCTTAAAAATGCAGGATTCTGTGATTCAATATTCAAAGCCTGCAGAATTTTGAAATTAATATTCCATAATTCAACAGCATAGAAAAATAATGATTCATATTCAATTTGAGTAATATTTCTTAAAAGATTAATGAATAATTCACAAACTTGAAAATTACCCATTGCCAAAGCTTTTTCAAAACGATTTAATTGTTTAGAAACAAGATCTAGCAGCAATCCACATAAGAACGGATGCAATGAAACGCATAAAACTTCTCGTGATCTATCCCTTCTTTTTGAATTGTTGGAAAAAATATTAACTAAATTATAATTTAAGAATAATGTTAATTTCTCAAGCAGTTCTGACTTCCTTGGATCGTTAGCAAATTCAGGAGCCAATATAACACCACCTAATGAAGCAAAATATTCACCATAGTTATCAATTTGTTCTTCAGAAACAGAATCTGGATCGAAATCAACCATGTTGGATGCAATTAGCTTATAATTATGGGCTGTACTTAATTTATCATACATCAACTCCCAAACATCTAACAAAGCACTGGTTGGTTCAGTTAATGCGCAAAGACGATCTCTTAGTTTCTTTCTAGTTGCCATGGTACCAGCAGGAACCTTATCTTCCAAGATAGAATTAGCTAAATTTATATTATTTTTTTCAAAGCAAGTCGGTAAATGCGAAGGAGCATGAACCAAAGTCACATAATTATCTAGTAACTGACGTGACATTCTAAAGGTATCCATATTATCAGAAAATAAGCCTAAAAACACAGCACGTTCATAATTTCTAACTAATAAACCACATAAACCGTAATCATGAAACTTATTCTTACTAAAGTATGTCATAAATGACATATCAGAATATTGAGCACGTAACTCCGTATATCTAACTAATAACTTAATTAAATGGTCTTTTTCAGAAGTGCTATCAATTGACATAATCAATTTACAAAGTAAATCATTCATAATAGCAGCACCAATATATGCAACAGCAACTTTACCAGGGTCGGTATTGGATAATAAAACAGGAAAACTTAATAAAAATTCCTTAGTAAATCGACATAATTCTTTATCATCAATACCAATTAAATAAATAATAGGTTGAATGAATGTTTTGTAGTCTTTGGTAAATTGCATGAAGTCAGGATCTGCGTAATCTAATTTCCCGTGATCACAATAACATAAAAATGGATAGACTTTATAGGCACTCAATAAGTTCATTAAGACTGCCTTTTCAGCTTTACGTGGGTCAACACTTCTCCTAACAAACATTGTGGGTTGTGAAGATGATGGTGATTCTTCAGAAGAAGGAAACGAAAAATTAGATTGTATTGGTGAAGCTTGTAGAGGAGAACGAGCAGATGAGCGAGATGAAGGTCTGACTATTTCATTGTTGGTATTTGTAGTAGTGGTGGTATTGTTGTTGTTGTAATTGTTGTAATTATTATTGTTTGATTCTATAGAATTTGAGGACACAGAGGTTGCTGTAGTTGGGGATGGCATAGAATGTCTATTTAAAGAATTTTTGACATTTTTCACTTTGGCTGTTAGAGATTTAGCTTTAGCCTTGGTACCAGTAGGTTTAGGTTCCGGTAACGTAACAGATCGCGTAAAAGAATATTTACCACTAGAAGAAACAGAAGAATTCACAGAATGAATTGAAGTTATTGTCGATGCAGTTGGAATTGGTGCAATGGGACTCGATCCAGGTCTTTCAGCACCATTTGAGCCGCTACTATTAGTATTAGTAGTGGTATTTTGTAAAACATCCATCATATCCATCATTTGATTGTTGGAAGTTTGACTTATTGCTGAATCTGCATCAGTTTCAAGCATTTCAGCAGTAAAATTCAGACTTAATCTATTAAGAAC
Organism: Ambrosiozyma ambrosiae; assembly: GCA_003705185.2. Classification (NCBI taxonomy): domain Eukaryota; kingdom Fungi; phylum Ascomycota; class Pichiomycetes; order Pichiales; family Pichiaceae; genus Ambrosiozyma; species Ambrosiozyma ambrosiae. The sequence goes on from PPHU02000010.1 coordinate 413,756, forward strand.
AATCTTCATCCCAGGTGATATATCATACATTAAACTAAAAAGGTATTTCGACAAACTTGGAAGGCTGATGATTGTCCTTATACCACCAGATAAAGGAATTAAATGGGTAGACGGCGTATTAACATTACCAAAAACTGAAGTACAATACTTTCTCATTTTATCAGTTTCTAAAACACAGGCAATTGCAAAATAGTGAGAACGTAATTCATTTGTTGTATTGAAATCAGAGTTATGAGGGAAGAAATCCAATTTATCAATTAATAGATCTTGTTTACATTGAAGAAATAACTCATTTGAAAATTTAGCCAAAGAATGGTCAGGGCGTACCACATGAACAGTAGCACCAATAGCTAACACTCGCATAAGAGCTTCACCAGCCACTGGAATCTTTTGTATAACAGTTACAAGGTCAGAAATAAATTTTTGCTTTGGGTTCACTTTAGAGCCTCCAAGTCGTTTCAAGGCTAAAGTTGAAGTTCTTGAATTCTTCTCCTTTAAATATTTTTCAAAGTATTTTGGGATTAATAATAGCAAAGATGAAAGCCATTTATAAATTGGTTTTGGAGGTTTAGGCTCTGCTAATCTTGAGGCTAAATCGAACAAACTATCGACTTCATTTGACAACTTTGGATCTTCAGTCGCCTTTAAATAATCATTATTTCTGCATGAAGCCCATTCATAAATGGCATCAGATAGACAATAAATGAAAGAATTTTGATGTAAATGTCTACCAGTAACTTGAGTAATTCTTTTTGCTAAATCGATGTATTTCGGTATAATATCTGACGTTAAATAGGCAATGGCAATAAAATCAGTGCAAGGCATAGTCTGTGAATCTATTGAAGTTTTAAGCTTGGATTCAATGAAGTTAAAAAATTCTAATGGTTCTGCAGCAGATAAGAATTTTGCAATTGAAGCAATATGTTGATCAATTGAGTTCATAAAATGAGCTTTTTCAGAAGAAGGATCAGTGGCTGGTCTTTTGACCATTATATCTTGTCTGGTTATGTTTGGATCATGAGATAATTTAATTAACTCAGAATCAGTTTTCAAGTCGGATAAAAGTGATAACAGTTGTTTAAATATATTAGCTGGAATATGTTGAGGTTGTACAACTCTATAGACTTTACCATTCATTGCAGACTGAGGAAATGTAAGACCCATATCTTTATATATATTAATTTCAGCCAATTTATATTCTATTTCATCCCAAACATCATCAAGTAAAGAATTTAATAACTCCAAGATAACGGTTAGAGACTTTAGAGATGAAGTACTTCTATCCTTTAATGGTACATTATTATCATGGTCATTGATGTGCTGTATCGTATTGACATTACATATAAGGATTTCATTTAACAGACGGGTTCTAGCAAATTTAAATAAAGAATGTTTAGTTTCAAGATAAAAGTTATCAACTTCAATTTGGGCCACGGAATAACCTGATTTATAGGGTAACATGGATTCAATCTTTGTGTATATACTAGCCACTGGTGACTTTTCATTTTTTGAGACTGATGTATCCTCTATCTTAGAGTATATCGAAGACGCAGAATTCATTATTATAGGATATGTAAATGAATATGTATAAGGCGTCTAAGAGGAATGCAGTTTGAGTTGTATCAATCAAAATATTAATTAGAAAAGAAAGGATGATATATTTAAGATAGACTAATGTGCAGATTATTCCAGTGAAAAAAATGAGTATGATTCGAGCTAGTTTAAGTTCAAGTTGTTGTAGTTGAAGTTGCAATAGTTGGAAGAGAACGGGAAAGGAAAAGAAAAGGGAAAATACTGACAACCTAGTTTATTTCTAAGTTGAACACTGAAGAATACAAAGGAGTTCTATAATGTGTTCTTTATAGCTGAAATTAGCTATGAGAGGTATATATAGTAATATGAAGGTATGAGTTAAAGAAAGTAGAAAAGGAAAAGGCAAATAAAATGAATAGATGTGTAGTTGAATGAAGTGAAGGTGGAGTGAACTCGAGGGGAAATTTGGAAACTTTGCTCGCGCCCCAGTGATGCTTGTCAAAAGAAACGACTGAGCCCGAGGACTGCGGCCGAACCCAAGATCCGAACTGGTTCCGCTATAAAACATATATTACCTATATGTATATATCCCAATCAATTAAGCATGAAATTTAATTTGCTCAGGGTTGACCCTACTAAAACCATTGTTTACTAAAACCACTGTTGTATCTCATTAAACTTAGCTTACTAAATAGAAATTATACTCTAACAACCTTAACTTTCTGAGTGGATATGGAAATCTACAAACCTTAGATTTTGTCTTAATGTACATAAATTAATTGAATTCGCGAGTTTTTTTTGGACAAGAGAGCCTCAACCTAACATCCTTAATTCCTTTAAAGTGGCAGCTTTACCAAAATTTCTAACGTTTATTTTGTGTATCTATCATATCATTTATTTTATTGTTTATAACAGTTTAGTTTATTTACCCTCATTTCAAGTATTTCATTGGCTCCATCTACAGCAGCCGGGGTTATAATTGAATATGCTTACTTACTTAAAATTACATACGTAAACTTGCAAACCCAACACAGCAACCGAGATTTCAAAATTAGTTTGTTAAATATTCTCGATGAATAGCATCACCAAAAAAAAAAAAGAGATTTTAACTGGCTTTGATCTTATACGTTATATCATCAGAACCTACCCCCTATGTTAAATATATACTAGATTTTTGAGTAACAAGATATCACTTCAACGATAGCACGTATGCCCAGTTTCTGGAGATCTAATCTGAACGTTGAATCTCACATCACATTATATCAGCTTATGAAGCAATCTAAATCGCTCTATCTTATTATTGCTATCATTAGGTTTGTGTAAATAATTTCATCAATATAAACTTATCGGCTTTTCTACGCTACATATAAATTTATCAATTCGTCTAAACGGGATCATTCTTATTCTATTTCTTTTCTTTTCTTAATTCATTGATGCTTTAAATTGTTCAACTGTTCATATGCACCCCTTATCCAAAGAAGTTTTCCAGTTGACCTGAAAAATCATATTACGTAATATGTTGTTGAGATTACGTAAGTTAGGTATGCAAGAGTGACAGCGATATAGTAGATCCGGGACATGATCCATCTTTCGAGACTGCAGCAATTGATGCACAAAAAGCGCAACTGAGTTAAAGTGTTTATGCTAGTTTTACAACCCAGCATTACCTTTCCATATAGTATTAAATCACGTTATGATTCAAGACATCTTGCTATCATGCATAAAAAATTGAAACATCAATTAAAGGTTTGAAATTGTTCCGGATTAAATTTAAAAATAGTCTTTTTTTTACTGCTTAATGCAAAATCTTCTAGCTATTCTAAAAATTTCATGATGTACTACTCAATGATCTAGATCACTATATCAAAGTATGAAATTGGTTTTGGTTTAATTAGACCAGTTTAATATATTTGTTATGAATTACGATAAAAATATGTCTAATGCGGATGGATTGGAATGTTCAGATATTCTTATAGATAGAGGAACTGCAGTGAAATCAATGATAAGATTAGTCTCTATATAAAAATTAAAACAAATTGTCAATTTGGATATATTTTTTAACAGAAGTTTCTCCCGCATTTTAAAAACATACGACCGTTCCGCCTTTATCGCTAGTTTTCAAGAAGTTTATTATGCACTGCCTTGATCCATACACTTGCATTCACATAATCTATATAAAAATTCAGAAATTCTTGGTCCATCATCAATATTGAATTAATCCTTCTGATGTAAAATAATTATTGATGAACAAACTTCAAAGAATTCCTAATAGAAAAATGACCTAAACTTGATAGAGGCAGGTATAATTCATATTACAATTTTAACGACATTTTTATGTGCATAAGATTCAGATTAGTAATTTAATTATTTTCGATAATTTGTTAAGGCATATTTAAGGATCAAATTAGTTCTTTTTCGTTATTTGTTCGACTATTTCTTGCAAGATAATTATATTTAACTACATTCCATGAAAAGTTTTAAGTTAATCTGTAAGGGTTCTAAGTTAAACTTTCAAATATGTTTACCATAATTTCCGTGTTAATTCGCATCATCTTGATATCGATAATATGTATGCATGTACGATGCATACAACTTCGATTAATCGCTACCTAGCTGGCCGACTTTTGTTCTAAAACTTCTATAATCGATTTTGCATAAGTTTATTTCCCTTGAGACTAAGTTTAGATCCTTTTCAGTCGATGCTTAAAGAGGACTAAATGACATTAAAAGTCTCTTGATTTCTATTGGAGTTCGGGATTTAAATCATTCTACTTAACTCTTTCCATAGTGACCAATCGGTTTATAGACTATATCTGGTACCTTTTCATTAATACTTGGTTGAGATAGACTTCCTAAATCATACATACATGTATAAGAAGAAAATTCACTTAGTATTTTGGAAAGTTTCAAATACAGATATCAGCCTAGAACAATATCTGATAGTACGATATGGGTTACAGTACAGAATGTCATGAATGTCATGAATGGCATGTCTCTGAATTTACCCCTTTATAAAAATTTTATCCATATTCAAAACAATATCTGTTAACTACTGAACCATTGCCTTATGTGTATGATGCTGAAAACAAAAACATATATAAATTGACCGGTATATTGTCATCATCTCCAAACCAACCATAGGTAGCCAACCAACCATCTCTAAAATATTGCCTATTGCCAAAATTAGCAATTACAAACGCTATAGAAATATAAACATACTAACTAAATCAACAATCATATACTAAAGTCACTTGCTCAAATAATACTTAATGACAAGAATATTAACTTATTGTTATATAATTCAGAATATTACCTAATCAAATATTTAAATGAATCATAAAGTAAGGTTGATTTCTTATACCCTCAACGGCTCAGCACCCCCACATTCTAATAAAATCTGCATATCAGTCTTAACTCTCAACTGCATACACATACTGAAAATTGTGTAAATTCTAATATAGATAATTTTCATTTAGACTTATAGGCTATTTCAGTATTAGATTTTAACATGCACCTCAGACGTATATAAATCATTAAAATAATTAATCATTAAAATCCTGAGAGGTAAATTGCTCTTTTTTGATATTTGGTACTAGACCTATATCTATGATATTATCATTCTTCATATGTTTTTAACTTACATATATATATTTAATTTTCTAGGTCATTTGGAACCTGCATAGAGGTTCCAGAATGTAAAGAAATATGAAGATTAATCATGGAATGAAAGCTATGATCTAAAAAACCCATCAATTGACGAATCATCCTAATCTTAATATTTGTTAGTTAGACTCATTAAAGACTGATTAAATCAAAAGATGCAAATAGTTAAGGTACCACTCACCTTATTGCCCCAAATTATTCATTATTGTGATTATCTGGAATTATATTAGTCATAACGATCATGGTTTTCGAAAAATTAACCTATTAATAAGTTATCACTTATAAAATATTGAATATAAGCAATTCACCGACAAGAATGGTTGTTTATAAAATAAGTCATGCATAGATTTAGTGTAGTTAAAATTAATATAGACATATGCTGTCTAAATTGTATAGTAGATACTACTCAAAGATGTATTATCTTTCGAAGAATAAGGGATAAAGAAAATCAAATTCATCCATGTATAAGAGGGTTGTATATGTTCATAATTTGTACTTTCAAACACATACGCCAAACCTTCTATTTATATGAAGTATAGTATGTTTCTTTTTTTTCCATCATTTAATGGTAATTAACTGAATTTGTAAATATTATATTTTATATAAAAAAGCCTTAGTAAGAAAGAAAAACAGAGCCTATTACAATTCTTAGATTATAATAAAACATGAAGAAAAAGTAGAAAATAAAATAAATGAAAAAGATAATAAAATAAAAATAAAGAAAATATTGTATATACATAAGTGTAAGTATGTGTAATAATAATGATCAGTGGTCGTATAAAAATGGTGCATCAAGCATCAAACAAATCATATATCTAAGTAAAATCAATTTACTCTTAAAATTCAGGATAAGGCCAACTCTTAAATTGTCTTCTTTTTTAATTATTCATGTAAATTTTCTTTAACAGAAGAGAAACTTTTCAGCAACTTATTTCTAGCACCAACTGTGCCAACGCCAAGATCAGCTAACTGGTCATCATTTAACTCAATCATTTCTTTCCAATCTAAGTGTTTCAAGTTCTCAGTATATTTATGTAACCTTAAAGCTTTCAACCATGATGGTATATCAGATAACAATTTAATTGATGAAATATCCTTAGGCATTGGTGACTTGGATAATGGTGTCATCGATCCATGTTGATGATTTATTGATAACTGCTGGTGTAATGAACTTGACGAATTAGAATTACGAACAATATTAGAATTCTTGGTTGGAATTGGTGTAAAAATATTACTGTTTCCATTGTGGTTGGTGTTACTGGTAACACCAGTAACACTAATGTTAATATTATAACCATCCGGTTTAGGGAATTGATTTAAATTAGCATGACTAACGTTTTGTCTGTTAACTGGAGGTAAAGAAGTGGATTGAGTATTATACTGTCTATTATTGAATTGATGTAATCTACCAGAATGTCTACCCCTTTCGTAATGAGGCGATTGTTGTTGTTGTTGTTGTTGTTGCTGTTGTTGTTGTTGTTGTTGCTGTTGTTGTTGCTGTTGTTGCTGTTGTTGTTGCTGTTGTTGTTGCTGAATTAGTTGATCCTGCTTTTTGCTATTATCTAATCTATATCTATTTGTGATAGTGGATAACGAGTGGTTCAACTTAATTGCATTTTGACCAGCAAAATCTGGATTACCATTGCTATTGCCATTATTAGTTTGTGGAGTATTTACAGAATTAAAGTTATTTGGATTGTTAAGATCAACTTCAGCAGAAAATGCACGAGTTATAGGTTGAGATTGCAAAGAATTATTGAAGTAAGGAGTAACTGGAGATGAAGCATTCAAGCTTGAAAACCCGAAATCACTATAAAAAGGACCTGCTGATCTTGGCCTAGTTATTGGTTCCATCAAGTTGCTAGGAAATGCCAGTCTGTTACTGTTTACAGGTGCAGCAGCAATTGGAGCCAAAGGTTGAGTAGTAGAACTTGGGGCAGGAGATAATTGATCATTTAAGAATTGGTCCAAGGTAGTTGGCTCGTTGCTTAGCGCCACCAGAGGAGAAACCGGTCTCACATGTGATTGGTAAATTTTTGATGAAGAGGCAGCAGGAGAAAACACTAAACAATCATTATTTTCAGATTTAACAATTTCTAAATTATTAATTTTGGATTTCAAATAGTGCAAAACTTCTGAATTTAAATTTTGTAAGAAAATATCCATGGTTGTTTTCTGTTCTTCAACATTTAAATTTTTAATCCAATTTGTGAAAGTTTTTAAATCTTTTGTAAAATTCTCCAAGATAATTTCAGTTTTTGGTTCGAAAGCAGGAATATCATTTTCTGTAGTACCGAACAATCCATTATTGGACTGGCTCAACGGAGGGGAAGAGATGACGTTGCTAGTTGCAGAGGAGCCAATGAAAGGCGAGTTTGCCCTTGAGGAAAGAACAGAATTGATAGGAGGTATACTGTTGGTTCCAATAGCAGGCTCAAAAGCATACCTAGAAGCAGGAGGAGATAATAGCGCCATTGAAACTTGGCAAGGAGTAGGAGATTTAAGTAATTGGGATTGAATCTGTTGATTTGTGTTGTCCATGTCGAGTGAGAAGTAAGCAGGAGTGTAAGTATGTTGCAATTGAGAAGTAGAGATGTTGTAGTTGTAGAAGAAAGCTGGTGAGCCCGTCGTTAACTATGACAGCGGTGCAGTTAGACGTAGATTGAAACGGTATTCAATCAGACACAGTTGTTCTTCTTTTCCTTTTCCTTTTCTTAACTGGAAATAAGAAGAGTTGAAGCACCGAGCTGGATTAGGAAGTGCACGACTCACTGGCGTGTTATGTCCTCTAGGATTACTTGTTCTGTTATGTATGTATTAGGCTAATGGATTCCAATTTCAGTAATTCCACAATTGCTGTTATTTCTCTATCTTAATCTTACTGAGATATGTCTACTCAATCAGGTATAACCGGTATGTGCTTAACTTTCTCTTTTCCAGACTTTGATTGAACATTTTATACTAACCCGTCATTCTATGAAGCAGCTTCAAGCCAACTTATACAATCGTTCAAAGAGTTTGTTACTTCTAAATCTAAAGCCCTTTTTATCTCCATCGAAAATGAGAAATTGGTACCTAAAGAATTAGTTAAGGGCTCCAACGATGAAAATAAAGACATTTTGGAAATTCAATCTTATTTATCAAACAACAACGTTACTTACCTAATAGTGAGAAAGCCCAAAACTGAATCCACATCATACTATTTCATTTCCTATGTTCCTGATCCTGCTCCAGTTCGTGAGAAAATGTTGTATGCTTCTTCAAAGAACACATTATTGCGTGAATTAGGTCTAGAATATTTTACTTCTGTTTTGTTTATTAATGATTCAGATGAATTGTCAATTGAAGGCTGGAAGAAAATCAAGCAGTCCGAATCCGCTAGCAAACCTTTGAGTGAATCTGAACAAGAGTTACTAAAAGTGAAAGAACTGGAGATTACAGAAGGAGCCTCATCGAAAAGAAGAGGTTTAGTGTCCGTTTCTTCAGGTTCTTCTACTTCAGGTGGCTTACTTAAGTTCGAAATATCTGACGATAAGTTATCTTCAATTATTAACGGTGGATCCATAAGTTCTAATGAAATATACACGGTCTTAATTAATCCTCAAACAGAATCGTTTTATTTAACCTCATCTTCACCTTCTAAATTTCTTAACGTTTCACAGATCCCTGGCCTGTTGTTAACTTCTGAACCTAATTTTAACATTTTAAATTACCAATCATTGAATTATTTCATTTATTCTTGTCCTTCAGGTTCAAAAGTCAAGTCCAGAATGGCTTATGCTGCTAATAAACAAAGTTTGATCAATGAGTTCACTTCCAAAGGTTTCCAATTCAAGAAGGTTATTGAAGTTGGTGATTCAGATGAGATTGATTTATCAGTTTTCGATTCGGAACCATCTCTAAGTGAAAACACTACTGCTACCAATAAACCATCCACGGTGGCCACTAATGGAGGTTTAAAGTTTAATAAGCCTAAAGGTCCAAGACGTAGATAATTTTCTTTCCTTACTCTCACTTTCTCTTTCTCTTTCTGTTTGTTTAAAATCAGTTGAACTTACGCACTTCCATTTATAACTTTTATTTTTACAAGATTGATCCTATATACTTCACATATAATGTAAATTACAATATAATAATAAATATCAATAAACTAGTATTTTGAAGAGAACAATAAACATTGCAACAAGAAAGAGAGAAAAACAACTGATGACTAATTCCAGTAAAAATTGTACCTGTGGGTGTTTGGTGGTATCCAATAACAAAAACAAAGAATTATAATTAAATCCAATTTTTAAACAATATAAAAATGTATTTATATAAGGAACTCAGAAGAAAATTTTAAAGTATACTAAGAAAGAATGATGACATGATTGGGATATTAATAGTAATAAGAAAACACACAGAAGTTAAAAGAATTACTAGCACGTCTATCATACCATTAATAATAAAAGAAAGAAAGAATTCAAAAAATATAACGTAAACCAAAGAACATAAAGCACAGAAAGCAATTAATTCAAAATAAAGTTCTGAAAAGAAAATAAGGAAAAAATAAAGAGAACAAAATCCATAAATAAAAAAAATGACCAAAGAGAAGATGAACAAGCAATATAAAAGAAAACTCATTATGATATAGTTTAAAATATTAGAATAAAAAATAAAGACACAGAAGCTAATTAATTTCAACTCATGAATGGAAATTTAAAAAAACACAAGCAGGATAAAACGAAGAACATACAACAACCATATGCAATATGCAAAATAGACGCAGAAACAAGAATATGAAAAAACGAGCATAAAGTAAAATGCAAAATCTAGAGAACGACAATAAACAACATCAACATCAGTAAGTATTAAAAATAGATGCTTTATAATATAAGTGAAACTAAGACACATAAAGAATAAAAAACAAGAAAATACTTTTGTGCTTGCTTCCTTTATTCAATTAACCAAAACAAAAAAATTTACTTGGGTAGATCAACCAACAAGGAGTGAAAACATAAACAAAAAACAAAATTATAACATCAATGAATAGAGATATTATTGGCGTGATTTCAGTTGTTGATTTAATTGTTGTTGACTTTGAATTTGAATGTTTTGCGGTTGACCTTGACGTTGTTGCTGTTGCTGTTGCCCAACAGCAACACTTGTAATGTTATTGCTACTGTTTTTAACAGTAGAACCATCTCTAGTAACTGAACGAGGATCAGGCACAATCTGAAAGACAGTAGATTCATTAGTCATTATTATATTTTGTGATGGTAATGGCAGTGGTTGCGATTGAGAATATTGATGAGATGGAGCTTGAGATAATTGAGTTATATCAGTTAATGGTGAACTTGAAGAACTCGTACCACGATTCATTAAATGGCTTCCAGAGGATTGAAAGGTGTTATTAAAAGTAACCATTGGTGCAGTAGTTGATTTACTTAACGTAAGATTAGTACTTTTGTGATGTTTGCTATTATTTTTAGTAATTTTAGAAGTTCCATCAAGAACTGCTGTATTTGATTTTCCAACTTTTTTACTCTTCTTGGAAGAACTTGAAGAATAATTAGAAGTTAGTGTCTTCACATCAGTGAAAATAATTTGGAATCTATTGTTATTATTAGTTCTATTATTGGTTCTTGTAGTATTTGTACTACCTCTATTACCAGCAGATGTTGATAATAAAGCTTTACTAAAATTTGACAAAGGACGAGATGAGTGAGTCTTATCACTGAAAATACCGATTGCAGGTTCTAAAGAGGAATTGGATTTGACTAATTTACAAGGAGGTTTATTAGTTTTAACTGGAACCATTTTGGTAGCTGGAGTTGGAGATATTTCAGCCGAAGCTTTAGCTTGTGCTGCTTTTTGAGGGGACTCGGCAATGATGGTAGAAGGAGAAGACTGAGGTTGAGCAACTCTCATTGGAGTTTTATAAATACTAGCAGAAAGCTTTCTGGGTATTGTGGATGTTGAGTTTGAGGAATTCAAAGACAAAGACGTTGAAGTAGCAGAGACAGGGGCAGAAGTTTGTAATTCTTCAGTTGTAGGGCCAAAAGTATTCAGATTAATAGTACTTAAAACTGAAGGAGTATAACCAGTTGAACGAGATTGTGAATATCTCTTTATTTTTGGAGTAGTCAAATCTGGAGTTTTGAAATATTTGTTTAACATTCTTTGAGTTAATGGAGTACCAAAACTATCAAATAACATTGGATCATTTTCCTTTTCTGTTGTTGTATCACCACCTGTTGCCAGTACGTTCATCAATTCCGAATTAATATTCGGAGTGGTTTCAATAAAATCCGATAATCTGAAGGATTTTTCAGCAGTTGGAGTTCGTGAAAAAAGCTCTTGTTGAAAATTTGCAGACGAGGAAGATTTAGGTTGCTGTAAAACTTTATTAGCTAAAACAGTTGATTGTAAAGATTGAATTTGTTGTTGCTGATAAAATGAAGAAAATTTTTGAGGGGAAGAATTCAAATTTGGAGCAAGAGATAACTGTTGTTGTAATTGTTGATGTTGCTGTAATTGAGAATGAGTCATTTTGGATTGGGCCAAAGGACTGCCAGCTATATAAGAAAGATTAGGTTGTGCATTCTGTGATTGAGCAAAGACTTTATCAATAAATGGGGTCCAACCTGTCTCTGTTGGATTCAATTGTTGATTTTTAGACAGAGCATTATTTTCATTGATGATATCGTCAAACATCTTCGAAGGAGATGAACTAAGATTAAAGAACTTATCTCTATGAGAAGACATGTTTACTGGAAGGTAGAAGAAGAGGCCAGGATTGATAAGTACGAATAGAACGTATGTTTTTGTGGTTGTTTTCTTTATAATTAAGCAAATTGAATAGAGTGAGAGTCCAGATTGAGGGAGCAAGCAAAGTAGTGACAAGAATTAGTTTGTCTATTGTGTTAATAATGTGTTGCTAAAGCCAAACAGTGTGTTATGTGAACAGGAATAGAAATAATCCAGTAGTGTTTACTCAAGCAAATGGTTTGTTTATTGTTTTGTTTTGTTTTTTTTTGCTTTGAAGCGAATTTCAATGTCGCAATCAATGTCGCATGGGCTAGGCCAGCTACTGGTGAATCTTCAGGACCGCGTTTCTGTTTTAGCTTTTGAGAGAGAGGGTGTCACACAAACATATGAGAAAGACAGAATATACTCAATTTAGGGTTAGCGTTAGGCAGAGAGAAGTAACAAATTTCCAAAGCATGGTAAATCAACTATAAATATAGTGATATATAAATTAAAAAATCAGGCACATTGATTAATTATCTATAAATGACATGTTTCCCCATATTTTATGATGCAAACGAATTTTCTCTTCTGATGTATCACACAAATAGATTTATTCTTTTACACACTTGCATAAATATATGATCTGTTTACTGTTTACTGTTTACTTCTTGATATATACATTATTATATACATGTAGATAAACTAGCAAGTGAAGATTTGGTAAAAACAATGAAACTGGGGTTTAGTATGTTTTATGACGTTGCTTAATCCGTTTAGCAGTAGTATGAATTACTTCGATTCATAACGGCAGATAATGATCGACTAGATAGGATTATCACGTTTCTATATATATATATATATATATCAGAAGTAAGAATATCTTTGAAACTGATCGATTTTTTTCATTGAACAGTAAATCGGATAGATTCACAAGCATTTTATCGTTGATTAGTAAGAATATTACACTTTAGAGAAATTTACTAGTTTACCTAATCTGCATTTTTTAAAAGGAGGGGAAATCGAAGGCCATACAACCATTTGTTAGTTTCAAATCAAGTTGACGAAATTAAATTCTGAGGATGAAATTTTAAAACAGTACACGCCTAGAAAATCTGAATGTAAACACAAATTTACATTTGTATCAGTTAGTGCGTTATGTATACTCAAGCTTGAAATAACTAAGAGTTTCAAATATTTGTCGATTACATGATTCACTGTTGAATATGGATGTAGATATATCCATCTGCCTTAGTTTTTTCTTTTCACTTTGTTTTGTAAGGGTTTACTACGATATAATCCAATTTTAGGGTAAATTTCCGGCTAGCTGACGACGGTATCTGCACTAAATTAAAATGTCTTGATAAGATAATTAGCAACGTACCGTTTGATATCAAAATCTATGTATTAGAGGCTAGTTTTGCAGCATTTAGGCAGGATATAATTCAAAATTTACGGCATCGGATCGCTTACTATACGCCGTAAGGTAGAATTGTAAGATTTAAGTGAACAAGTTAAATTTTGGAAGGTCAACTTTTTATTGGAATAAACTGAACCAGGTGACTCCATAGTGTTTGATGTGGATAATAAGTGGTGAACAACCAAAATTTATCTTGACTATTTAATCAATTTAATCAAAGGATAAAGAGCCAATGGGATAATTTGGGAATAAAAATCTGAAGGAATGATTATATAATATAGTTGAACAGAGTTGTATGGTTTTAGGGATTAAAACAGAGAAAAGTTGGACCTACGTGACAGGATCTACTATAACAGATCTTAGTCTCAATCAGGTTCCTCCATCTCATTGGACTGTTTATGAAAACAGTGACAACAAGAGATATTACTCTTGCGATATCACTATAACTAGGTTTGCATACAGAGCTGTCAGCTGGTAAACCTATGTATTCAACCAATATCAAATGAATTAAACTTGTGGTTTATAGAATACTCTGTAGGTATAGCTTCTTGAAAAAAAAGCAAAGACTGCGGCGAACACTGCCAGAAGCGGCTTATTGGTCGTGCACATATCAAGATCCCAAATCGTGCAAAGCCAAAAGCAGTTCTTGTTCTTATTTTTATTCTTGTTCTTCATCGACCTGCTTTTTACTCTGTCTAAATTCTTCAATATCTCTTTCTATCTACATTTGTCATACCTACTTATTCTTACAATAGACCGCACTTTACAAACAAAATAAAACAAACAAACAGACAACAAAAGCTCCGTTTTTTTTCGACAGCATAGGTATGAACATGATAACTGAACTTCTGCTTATCGACTCAACTTTTCCAGATGCTGAAAATGCTTCACAGGCTATTACAGATGCTATATCTGCATCGTTTGATCCAAAATACACTCTTATAACGAAATTCACCAACATTGGGGATTTGACTGAATATATGCTTACTTTACCGAACTACATTTTAAAACAATCGGAGTCGAATTCTATTTCAAGAGTGTACAACAAAAACGAAGAAGAACTATACTATCCTGTAGGTTTATTATTCAATAGTGAAATGCCGCCTCTTGATTTATCACATTTAAATAACGAACAAACTCTATCTCATGACATATTAAAACTCTTGTTGGAAAAAAGATTTCACCATTTAAATTTAATCATCGACATAATACCATTCTCTCGTCCTTCTTTATCTAACTTTAAATCAAATTTACAACTAATATCTCCTCTAATCAATCAAAGATTATTGAGAATTAAAACTTGGGTAGGCTTGAATAGTGAATATTTATCTTTGGAGAAACAGTCCCAGTTGAAAATAAATTCAATGGTGAATTCTCTAACTGACGACGAGGATGATTTTTCAAGTATTCCTAATGATAACGACTTAATACATTCAACTTATAAGTTGTTCAATAACATAGATTATAAATCTCTTTTAATCTTAAAATATGATGACCAACATTATCTGGATGCTATCAATAAATGGGGGTTTCCTGCTTATCAATTAACTTCTGATGAATTATTATATTCGGCTTTTTTAATATTTAAACAAGTTTCTGATCAATTGAATATTTCAAAAAAAGCACCTGAACATTTTGATAATGCTTTGATTGGATTTTTATTTAATATTAGAGATAATTATAGATACGGTAACCCTTTCCATAATTTTAGACATGCAATTGACGTTACCCAAGGTACAAATTATTTCATGAATGAGTTATCTAAAGACCCAAGCTGGAAAATCAATTTCTCTCCAGTAAATAAATTTGCTTTATTATTAGCTTCAGTCGGCCATGATTTAGGTCATCCAGGAATTACAAATGCTTTTTTAACTAATTATAAATCTCCAGTTGCAATTAAATTAAACAATAGTTCGGTTCTAGAAAGATATCATCTAAATCAACTAAAGCAAATCTTGTCAAACTACAATTGTGTTGTAGATACTAATGATACAATAGAAGAATCAAAAATATTAATTAGAAAATCAATTTTAGCGACTGACATGGCAAACCATGATTTATACGTTAAGGAAATTGATCAATTTTTAAATTATAAAGAAGACAAGCAAAAATTAGAAATGTTATCTTGTTTATTGCTTAAATGTGCTGATATTTCAAATGTTTGTAGACCATTAGAAGTTTCGGTTACATGGGGGTTATCATTAGGCCAAGAATTTAAAGAAGTTGCATATTTAGAGAAATTATTAAAAAATGAGTCTGATACAACTAATATAGAAAAGCCTCGTTTTGCTTTCAAAACATTAAAACCATCTGATGCAATTAAATTTGTTCCATCTCTATCTGGATCTCAAATGTTTTTCATTAATAGATTTGCTTCAGACTTTTTTAATAAGATTGGTGATAATATTCCAGCACTTTCATTTTTGAAAGCACAACTGCAATCAAATACTGAATTCTGGAAACAGGATATTGAAAATCAAAAGAAAACACATATACCATCCGCTTCAAGTTGATATATACCAGCTAATACCACTACTATATTATTTTTTGTTGATGTTTTTTTTCTTTTTTTTTTTGTTATAGAGTTTGTTGTTCTTTTTCCTGTTGAATTATTGGCTACTTTTCTGTTATTATCATTCAATTGAGTTGAGTATTATTATTTTGTTTTATTTGTTGTTTTCACAATCTAAGATCAAAAGAGGGTTCTAATTTATACACCTTTTTTATTCCAGAATTATCACTATGCTATTATACTATACTACTTACTACTTATTCTCTTTGGTTACTATTACTACTGTTTTCATTTTTTTTCTTCATATTATCTCTCACCCACTCTACCCCTGTTTCATTAGTCTAGAGAAATTCTTAATAAACTTCTTTTTAAGAATTCTGTTTATATTACTACCTACTAATACTACTACTACTACTACTACTACTACTACTACTACTGCTGCTGCTGCTGCTGCTGCTGCTTCTTATTCTTATTCTTATTCTTATTCTTATTCTTATTCTTATTCTTATTCTTATTCTTATTCTTATTCTTATTCTTATTCTTATTCTTATTCTTATTCTTATTCTTATTCTTATTCTTATTCTTATTCTTATTCTTATTCTTATTCTTATTCTTATTCTTATTCTTATTCTTATTCTTATTCTTATTCTTATTCTTAT